>JAQIXI010000183.1:0-31401 GCA_034700165.1 Galumnidae sp. Gr-Ori-00277 | reverse complement strand
AGAGTCGATAAACTAATGAAAGGCATCGAAGACACCGACAAAAACTGAAATCAAAATTCCTTCAAATCTTTGAATTTCTTTTTCATTAAATCTTAAAATGTATTCCAAATAATAAAAATCTAAAATATATTTATTCTCTTAAAAACTCATTTTTAATAAATTAAATGTTTTAATGATTTTATTATCGATTAAGTGATGAAAGATTTTTGTTCAAATGTTAATATAATTACAATTTATTTAAAAGATTTAAAAGAGTTATTCCTTAAGATCTCTTTGAGTTAATTGAAGGAATAGTTGATCCCTACATAAGTGCTATAAAATAGTGTTATAACTTATAAGATAATTGATCTGTAATAATTTGACTAGATACTTAACTTCATGGGAAATCTTTCTGAGAAAGTAATCGGTATTTATTGTTTCGACTTATTTCCATATTACAAATTATGTTTGCCAAGGTAATTTACAGTAATTTACAATTTTTGATATAATAACTAACAAATTATTTTGTAACTGATTTTAGTACTTCTGTGGTGTAGTTGTCATACATTTCTTAATCGTTCAAATCATTCAAAACTATCGAATTAAATGAACGAATGATTTGTTAAATAAAATATCTTTAATATAAGTGAACAGAATTTTGTTGTAAATTAGGGGAAGAAATACTAATACTCTTTTCGCTGATATAACTCTTACTTCTTGTAATACTTTTATTGATATTTTTCTTAACAGGTTTTGAATATTCCGAAACTCGAAGCGAAAACTTCAGATTTTCCATCAATTCTTTACAAAAACTTTCCTTTAATTAAATAAAGTTTAAATAAATGAAAATAATGTTAGGAATAAATACTTGTTTTTCTTTGAAAGTATTACTAAATAACTCATAAAACGCCAAAATAGTAGCAAAAATAGAGCCACCGATAAGAATGAGGAAAACTCCGCCCACATTCTTTAAACCTAGTTCAAGCGGAGGTGAACTTGGTTTATTAAGACAAGCACCCCCACCATGCTTTTGTTTCCACCAGCGCTCTTTCAGTTGCCTTAAGACTCCCGTCTCCTGAAGTTTTAATATGGCCTCCGAGAGAGGGGTTCGATATTTTGAGCCTTTTATTCAAAAATTTCATATTTTTAGTTTCAAAACTATTTTTATAACAAAAACGTTAAAAACCTTTTTTAGTGCCGATTCCATAGCCTTTATTGTCGAGAAGTCCCCCGACTTGTATTAAATTACAATATCTTTCAGTGATGTACTCAATAGAAGCCGATTCCATAAAGAAAGCATACTTTCCATTTGCCTCTTCAACGGTATCCCTTCCGATAGCATTACTACTTTTGAGAACATCTGAAGTACTGTCCATATATTCATTGATTTTCTTATAAATTTCAATATTTGAATTCTAAAAGAACTGAAAGCTATTATTAAAATTATGATTATCTGAATATACTTTGAAGAATCTATGAGTGGCGCCGTTGTTAAGACATCCATATTTAATCTTTTTTTGTTCGGCTAAAGTTTTTACTGAATCGAAAGGAAGGGGTGCGTCCTCTACAGTGAGAAAAGCGGCCAAATTAGCCGTATATGACGACACTATTATTAATGTGAAGAAGAACCAAACGCCTGATATTACTCGAGTGGACAGAGCTCTTAAGGCAATACATAAAATCACGTCCAGTTAGTTAGTGTTTAAACTTACTTGGGAGCAATGTCTGAACCTTGTTGCATTATAGCTCCCACAGAAAACCAGAGGCTATTGACAGTACAATAAGGGTTTTCATAGACCTGTTCTTCTTCTGATCGACACGGAGTAGTGTTGTCCCACTCATATGGAGAAAAGCGGCCGACATATACTTGAATAAATCCAACTGCAGTTAAAACTCCGACCATAAGAAGCCATAAATTTCCAGAAAAGGGAAGCATAAAAGACCACAACGAAAGTGTTTTTGTCGGTTTCTTATATAGTATTGTAATACCGGTCGACATAAAAGGATAGGTAAAGTCAATGGCTGTCTCACGATCTGAATTTATAGTAAGATCTGCTACAGATATATCTGCCTCTCCTCTTAACACTTCTCCAATCATTCCATTCCATTCGCCGGTCTTTTCATCCCTTCCGCCCCAATTGCCGTCTTTTACCGGATTAATAACGTATCGAAAATTAAGTACTTTCGCCAATTCGTTGACTAAATCAATGACATATCCTTCATATCTTTCGTTTCCCTTCAATATTGTCGAGGAATTCTTTACCATAAAAAATGGATCGTTGAATACAGAAGTAATTCGAATTAATTCTTTTTCAAAAATATCCGACAAATAGTGTTTCGTCCAATTCTCGTATTTTGTAATTCTTGCGGAATTCCATTTACCCGACTTTTACAAAGAAATTAGTTTTAAAAATTCAATGATTTGATAGGACTCACGACATCAAAGCCCTGTTCGGTGTGACTCAAAATATCGAGATTTATATCAGAGCGATAGCCAGAGCTGTCAAACTTGACGACACCACTCATTCCATTAAAGGAATTCTAATACCAAGTTTAGATATTATTTTACTTAATTAAAGTATATCTTTATTAAATTAAAGCTTTATCTGACCTGCCTCATATAGTTGATAAGTGAAGAACCATGTTGCCAGGGCTCTCCATCTGAACAAGAAATGGGCTGAATTCCCAGGGGAACATTCAAATCACTTAAGGCTTTTGATAACAATTTAATTCCGTCATAAATGAGTGCCGTTTCAGTCTATAAATTAATTTTATATTCATTTAAAATATTTGAAACTTAATTTAACTCTCATCTAATTTGTTAATTAAAATACCCTGATATATTTTGGTGGATTTAAACTTTGCCATTTGCCAAGATGATTAGCGAAATGAGTCCACTCGTTTAAGAAATGTTGTGTTTCAAAGTAATTATAATCAACTAAATTGAATGAAGTAATCTTGGCTCTGCTATACTTGTATTTATCCAAATCTATTGTATTTAAGTCCTGTTTTTTGGGAATAATTCCAATTATTTTTAGTTTCAAAAACACATCAAATGATTAAAAAAAATTTAAGTTAATTCTCACCAAAAATCAGAGCATTAAATACTTTTAATTCCTTTTAATAACAGACTTATTGTTAAAAATAAAAAGTGAAAAAAATAATGAAATCTGAAGTAATTTATCTTTTCTTAAGATAGTATTGTTTCCAAAATATTTGAAGTCATGGGTTGTATAAAGTGTTCACACATTTAGATCTGATACTAAAATGAGTTGAGAATTAGTTTAAAACAATTGTTCTTTTGTTTCAGAATTTGGCGTTAATTAAGTTATACAAGTGTATATGAAAGAGAAAAAAAATGAGAAAGTAACATGTTCATACCATATTCATTATGAGATAATGGTGTCGATCAGTTAATACATCGCTTTGAAGCGCCTGAAAAGTGGTTCAAAATTAATAAATTAAACCCGAATTCCATGAAAATAGAAGACCTGACGAAAAATCTCCGGAATATTATATAGATTTGCGCTCAAAATAATATTCAAACAATTATTGCGTTTAACGTTTCGAAATATATTGCGATATGGAATGTCTGCCACCAATTGAAACACTTTTATATCCCATTCTTCGATTGCAGATAATGTGAAAAACTCTTTGAAATGAATTAATTCTAATAAAGAGTTTAAAAGATATTATCGATTAAATTGATTTAAACTCTAACCAGAGTTTTCTTCATATATGATAGCGAATGACTTCCACTCCCAGTCCTTAATCAGATCGATATAAGCACTCATTAAAAGAGTTGGATGTGGCAACAAATTGATTGCTAAATGAGCATGGTGTTCTTCATACTCAGCTCTGGTTTCTATTAATGGTATTTCGAATGCATCACAAATAGATTGGACTTGCATTAAGTCAATGCTGTCCTGCGGCCCGAATATGGCCACAACACCATTGCGTAAAACACCGCAAACTATTCATATTTAAAATGAATTAATTTAAAAAATATGTGAAACAATTTAATGGAACCTTTTTGTTGCATAAGAAAACTGTCAGAAACGGCAACATTTTCGACGTGTGGTATGAGAGTAGTTGTGGCCAAAAGAGTTAAGTCTTTATTGATTTGTTCGATACCGAAATGAAAAGACAATTCTTGTTCTTCGGCTTCAGTCGTGAATAATGCGCCTAAAAATTATATTTGATTGACATTAAGGGTAGGAATCCTTTTAATGATTTCATTTAGAGAATTATGAGAATCATTTGACAGTTTTGTGTCAAATGTTTTGACAGATTATCGATGAGAACATACATTGAATTAAGGATTTTTCCTAAAATAATCCCTCAAATGATTTGTTTATTTTCAAAATTGTATTAATCTTTTTAAAAATATTTTGCAAATTATTTTATTTTACACAAAAAAATATAAACAGATTCTATTAATACTTATTAGTGGTTCAGAACAAACACAATATTAATTCCTTTCATGTCTTACAAATATAATTGAAATACTCAATTGTTCTAGCTCTAAAATAATATAAACATATTTGAAAATAATAAATTTATAAAGGTAATAAACTCACCGATTCTGATGAAAGTGGGAAGACTTTGAAAACTTGAATTTATAGTAAAACTAATGGTAACTAAAATCAATAAAATGAAGTCATTTGTCATTTTTTCATTTGCAAACTTTTGCTTAAAAAGTCAAACAATTCTTATAATTATGAGTAAAATCATTGATTCGGAAAATTTCTTAATTTTTATTTTATATTAAGAAGAGATGACTCCAAACACTGGTTTCGTATCACTTCATCTCTTGTTTTAATAACTGAGAATTTTAAGCTTTAATACTAAAAACAATAAAATAGCGGTTAAACTAATTATAGTTTTTAACTCATTAACAGATTCTTATGCACTCATTCTTCAGATTATACTTTAAGGCTTAGAATCCAAACCTTCGATTCTAAGCCTTTAAAACTGTTTGCCAACAGAATATTCATACGATATGTGACACAAATGCTTGGGTTAACTCTTAACCAACACTTCCTCCCTCTGGTTTCTACACAATTCTAGTCTTTTTAATTAGGAATAAATAAGTATAAAAACTGAAATTAAAACACATTTTGTTTAGATTTCTTTTATTGATTTTTAAAGCATTTCTAATACTTTTTTTTATAAAATAAATTAAAAAGAACATGGTAAGTTCTACTGTTATTATTAGAATTCTAATAAATATTTCAAACAAATATGAAATTTAAAGTTAATAATAAGTTGAAAATTGTGACTCAAGTCTTGGAGTGGAACCGGTTTTGCTACCACTGAAGCTGCGGCTCGCGGTCAGACTCTTTTCACTTTTACTCTTACTTCTGGTCGGTTTACTCGACTCGTGACAACTCATCGCAAATTTCATGTCTTCAATAAAGTCGTCGACAAAAGATTCCTTTAATTCAATTGAAGACAATTTATAACTATTTGTTAACAAAAAACGTTGAAATACTTGATTTTCTTTTCTGGTTTTGTAAATGAATTCGCAAACAGCCATCAAAACGGCCAGAATAGAACCGCCCAATAGAACTAAGAAAACACCGCCCAAATTCTTGAGACCAAGTTCAGTCAGTGAACCAGATGGTTTACTGATACACTGACCGCCACCCTTTTGTTTCCACCACCTGTCCTTCAATTGCTGGAGTACTCCCGTCTCTTGAAGTTTAAGTATTGCCTGCGATAATGGATTTCGAAGTTTTGAATCTAAAAATGTTTTAAATTATATAAATATTTAATTAATAGAAATATAGTCATAATAACTGACTTTTTTTCGTTGCGATGGCATATCCTTTACTGTCGAGAAGTCCTCCGACTTGTATCAGATTACAATGCCTTTCAATGATGTATTCAATGGGTGCCGCCTCCATAAAGTAGGCATATTTTCCATTAGCCTTCTCCACTTGTTCTCTGCCGGCAGTACTACCCATCATATATTTCTCATTCTTTGCCATAAAATCGGCCACTTTTTGATACGTCGATATATTTGAGGTCTGATTTAAAACATTTTTTGAAAATTATTAAAATTAATGTCTAAACAAATACTTTGAAGAATTTATGGGTTCCTCCGTTGGGATAACAGCCATATTTGATAGTTGTATTCACCAATTCTTCCACATTATTAAAAGGAAAGGGTATACTCTCGACAGTGAGAAAAGCGGCCAAATTAGCCGTATATGACGACACTATTATTAATGTGAAGAAATACCAAATTGCAATAATTACTCGCGTAGACATCGCTCTGAAATGTAGTTAATTGAAAGAACAATACTTTGAAGTGAGTAATACTTTGGTGCAATGTCTGAGCCCTGTTGCATAAGGGATCCAATGGTACACCAGAAACTGTTCCTAACATTCAAAACATTTTCAAGAACTTTGTCGTCCTGACGGCACGGGTGGGGGTTATCCCACTCATATGGACTAAATCTTCCGGCCAGAAAGAGTAGAACAGAAACTCCGCCAAAAGTACCTAACATATATATCCATACTTTCACAGAAAAGGGAGATAAGAAAGACCAGAGGGATGTCTCTTTGGTTACGGGTTTCTTAAACAAAATAGAAATTCCAGTCGACATAAAAGGATATGTGAAGTCTACGACACTCTCACGTTCGGAGTTAACGGCCAAATCAGCGACGACTAAGTCAGCCTCTCCTCTAATCACTTCCCCAATCATTCCATTCCACTCTCCATTTGCATCGGGAGCGCCATATTGCTTATCCTTAACGATATGTATTTCAAACCCGAAATTTAGTTCTTTTGCTAATTCCTGAACCAAATCAACGACATATCCTTCAAATTGTTGGTTGCCTTTGAGCTCTTCCTTATTCTTTGCCTTCATAGTGAAGGGATCGTTTAGAACAGTTGTGATTTTGATGATTTCATATTCTTCTTTCAATTTAGAGTAATGTCTGTTCCAAAAATCATTCTTGGAGATTTTACCGTTTGACCAGTTCCCTGACTTTATATCAATTATTATTATTAATGGAAAAAATCAATTTCGAGAATCACTTACGACATCAAATCCTTCGTCAGTTATACTAATTATGTCGTAAACAAATGAAGAACGAAGACCAGAGTCATCGAATTTAATGACATTTGTTATGCCTTCCGTTTGAACCTGAGTTACGACATTTATATTAAATTATTTGATATGAATTTAGTTTTGATTTAGGACCTGTCTCATATAGTTAATTATTGAACTTCCGTGAAGCCAAGGAATCTCATCATCACAACTGATGGGCTGTACATCAAAAGTATGTAATTCTTTCAATGCAATGACCAATACTTTGATGGCGTCATAAATGAGAACTGAGTCGGCCTTCAATTCATTTTCATTAAGAATTAAATGATTCAATGGATTGACTCTTACATTGAACTGATTCGGAGCACTTATAAAATCTCTTCGACCCAAACGCGAGGCATAAATATGCCATTCATTAACTAAACTTCTATAATGCACTGAATTTTCGTCATAAACTCTCAATGAAGTTATGTTTGTCCGACTGTGTCGGTAGTCCTCCAAATCGAGTGTCAATAAGTCCTTTGAGAAAATGTGATAAATGAGTTGTAATGCATTAATTGTTTCTAATTCCTACCAAAGTTGTGATCAGATAATTATGTCTATCTGTGAGAATCCCGACCTGTTGTGCCTAAAGTTAATCTCATTTCAGTCAAATTATTCCAATTATTTATTTATTAATAGCTTCTGATTTCATTGAATACCTGATTGAGAACTTCTAAGAGGTTATCCTTATGGACGTCTAAAATAATATTTGTTTCTCTCGTATTCTTCACTTTCCAAAAGATCTCTCTATAAGAGGTGTCGTCTTTTAATTGAAACAATTTTATATTCCAACTCTCGTTTAGGGTTATATCGAAGAACTCTTTGAAGTGAACAATACCTGTCATTCAAAAAAAATTTTCAGATATTCCTTTGATAAAAATTTTTTCCTTTTCTATAAAAACTACATTTTAAAAGATTCTTTGTTTGAGAAAAAATTGCTTGTATCAATAAGAAAGTTTTCTCTCAAGGTGATTCTTATTAAAAATTGTTGAATAATTTTTTGTTCGTTAAATGGAATAATAATTCGATGGAAAGAAATTTTTTGGATAATTTTGAATAAAAGTTGATGGCCTTCAGATATCATACCTTCATTAGAGTCATAGATAATTGCAAAGGAATCCCAACCCCAGGCTTTAATCAAATCCTTATAAACTTTTGATAGTTGAAAAGGATGTGGGTAAAAATTGATTGACAGATCTCTTCGATCCCTTTCATAATCTAATCGCGTCTCGATGTGAGGTATTTCAAAATTCCCGCAAATTGATCGGACCTGCATTGAAGCAATGTTGTCCTGTGGCCCGAATATGGCCACAACTTCATTACGTAAAAGACCGCAAACTATAAAAATATAAAATTTTTACAAAAAAAAAATTTTTAAAAATGAGTTAAACCTTTTTCATGAGCCATAAAACTGTCTCCTATTTCAACCCTCTCGACCTGAGCCACAAGAGTGGACTTCGGCAACAAAACTGATTCGGCATTGATTTTGTCAATTGCGAAACGAAAGGCGAGTTCCTGTTCCTCCTCTTCGACTGTGAAGAGACCGCCTGTGGTTTGATTTCAGTCATTAATAATAGTTTTTAAAACAATTCTTATTTTTCTTAAGAAAATATTTGTTGAATAAAAACATTAAACACTTACCGACTCTTATAATATTTGGAATACTTTCAACTTTTATTGCTTTCAAAACAAAAATAGAGACAAAAGTAATTCCGATATTAAAAATCATTTTTTCCACTATTTTTAGTTCAATTAATAAATAGTCTACACTTTTAAGTTATTTTATTAAACATTTTGTAAGTTATTTATTATAATTGAGTACTTTATTATCAATTCTTTAATAATGTGGTCTAACTTTCACTGTTATGTGACGTTTGAGTGATTAAACAGAAAATATTTATATAAACTGTTGTCTTGGTTTGGGTTAATCCAAACCAAAACTAATCTAATTATAGTCTCATTTAGAAATAAGAGTCTTGTCTTACGATTCATCAGAACATTAGATGTCAATAGAAAAACGACTTCACTTCAGAAATGAGATCTTTTGGTTTATTTTTAACTTTTAGTGGAACTGTTTGTGTGTTAACTCAAAAATGTCATACTTTTACTCAATTCTGGAGAGAAGTCAAGAGATGTTTTAATTATGAAAAAGAATATTCAGTAAAAAATTATGCCCTTGCTAAATTTATAATTAATTATTTTATAGAACTCGTAAAATGAAAGTTAATATCAATGAAATGAATAGTTTTTATAATTATAAAGAATATTACAAAATGGAAATCCGTATTATTTTAATACAAAAGGATATGATTTCCTCAAAACTATACAATAGTTTTAAATATTCAAAAATTTTGTCAAAAATCAAAGTTTATTTAAATCAAATGAAATGAAAACATTTTTGGTTTTATTGATTGGATTTTGTATTTTAGTTCAAATTCAAAGTGAGTTAAACAACAATTTAAGGTTTATATATAAGAAATGGTAATATTATTATATTGAGTTCAGGCCAGAGTCAAAACCGAACCCTAAGATCAGATCAGAGTCTAAAGTTGAAAACAAGAGAGTGTCCAACACTGAATCCCAGACTGAGATGTTTTCGCCATTACGACCAGTGCTCTAAATTAAAGGCATTTTGTGGCCGAAGTTCTCTCAAGTGTTGTCCCGGAGAGTGCGGTAATAAATGTGTCTAACAGTCGATGATTTGTCAATAATTTAATGTTTGTAATGAAATCATTAAAAAACTTGTTTTCAAAATAAATTAAATGAAAAACGTATTAAAACTTATAAATTATTAAATATTTTAAACGAAGCCTTAAATATTTCACAACTTTTTTCGTGAAAACTCTTAATTATTGACGAAGTATTTGGTTTAAGAACCATATAAGACTCATCAAGGTTATATTTTGGCCAATTTAATCCGTATTGCGTTAAGATTTTTCTAAAATATTCAATTATTTACATTAATTTATAATTAGTTTTTGAATTTTTAATTAAAATGAATGCAATGTTTACCCCGTTTTAGCAAAATGTGACCAAATTTTCATAATTTTTTTGCTGAGAGAGATATCAGATTTGCTATAATTTTTAGGTCTTCGGAGAGGATAACCGAAGACAAATGGCACCTCTTCGTAATGGCTCACTCCCTGCCAGTCTCCAAATTTGGTGGCATTTGATTTGTGGTCAAATAAATACATATAAACCGTTTTATTTCTGTAGGAAAGTTCATCCGCCATAAAAATAGTCGGACAAGTAATGGATGTGTCGCCCAACGCAGCCGTTAATCTATTTATATTATTGACGGGTGAGTCCATATCGGGGCCGGTAATCATGGAATTAGCGATAAGAAAGGCCACATTCGGGGCAATTCCAACTTTTTGTGTTAAATACCAATTAAACATACTTTTAGTTTCGTCGAGTGTTCGCAACAGAGGATATGTATGTCTGCGAAATACTTGAGGACTGGTCACATGCATGAGCCACGAACCCTCATTTGGTACAACTCCTGCCAATAACTCTTTCATATTTGCGAACAAACTTTTGTCTTCTAAAAGATTCCCCGGAGAGTTGATATCTTTGAAGGCGCCGTTGGGGGTCGGCACAAATGCCACTTGTGATGAGTCTAACATTTGTGCTTGAGCCTAATCAGATGTCGATCAAAAATCTAAATTTATTGTAATCTTAAAAGACTTACTTCAATGAGTTGGTTCAGTGGTATTCTTCTCAGACATTGGACTACTTTTTCGGGGTTTGTCTTGAATTGGCGATTGTCTGAACATCCAATAAGTTTAGTGAACTTCTCTGCATTTTTAACAGTCTTTGAAGTCAAAATTCCCGGCAAAAGTGCTCCACCACTTGAGGTAATGGCTCTCGTGAATAGCTTCTTTGTAGAATCCATTGTCATAAGTATACCAATACTAATAGCACCGGCACTTTGACCGAATGGCACTAAATTGTTGGGATCGCCGCCAAAATTTTGAATATTGTTTTTGATCCAATTTAAAGCCAAAGATTGGTCGTATAGACCCATATTTCCAGGCGCTGAAGGCGTTTGCAAATTGAGAAACCCAAAGACTCCGTTTCTTTTATTGAATTAATTATATATTTATAACATTAAAAGTATTAACAAAAATCAAATAAATAGTCTCACAATTATAAGTACCTATAATTTAATGAAACCACGACTACATCTCCATATGAAGAGAGAATGCGTCCATCGGTGTCATAAAGATTAGCGGTGTTAATCTGAAAGGCCCCGCCGTGAACCCATACCATTACAGTTCGTAAAGTTTTTGGCTTTAATTCTGGGCTCCAAATATTGATAGTAAGACAGTCTTCGCTTAACTTTTCAGTGATGTATTTCATCGGAACTAAATTCCGAGGAATGACTTTTTGTGGACACATTAAACTGAAATTCATTGTTGGCTTAATACCAGTCCAAGGCTTGATAGGTAGGGGTCGGGCAAATCTTAATTGTCCGACCGGTGGCTCTGCATAAGGAATGCCTAAAAATGTATTTATTGTCTTATCGAACACTTTTAATGGTTTTCCCTCAACGAAACCACTCGAAGTCCGGACTATTAATCTTTTCGGCATTACATCATTAGAAGTGATCTCTACTTTTCTGTTAACTCTTCTAACATTAATTCTTGAGGATCGAGTTGAGAGATCCATCCCTTCTAATTTCAAAGTTGAATCCTCCATATCGACGAATACCGGGAGCCCTGATTTTTTAGAGAATGTCTCTTTTCCAAAAAGTGGTTTACTATCATTGAGACAATATTTAGTCTTTTCTATAGAGTTAGTCTTCGAGCGCCAAATAACGACAACACAAGAAGTGAATACAACCACAGCTAATATCTGTGTCTTTACGTCAATCATTTCGTTGGAATAATTCGATTAACTCTTAAAACTCTCGATTTATGACAAAACTTTTTAAAAGATATCACTATTTATTAAAAACTTTAACTCAAATTAAACTTTTTTAGAACAACAGTTCAATAATTCAATTAAATATTGGAAATAATTTTCGTTATCTTCAGGTCAGTATTATATTAGAAAGTTATCACGAATACTAAATACTGGATACTGAATGTCATGAAGAGAATACTCCTAATAAAATCAGTCCATTAAAAATCATTGAATATAAAACGAAGTTTTCGGAGGAAAATAGCCGTAAGGCTTACCACATGTCGACTAAGATTTGTAGTGAAAGTGTTGAGGAAAGGCTATAATTTCGTGTCGCTTAGAATACAAGTATTTTTTGATGAATCAGTCAATCGTTTAATTTTTGAGTAATTTTTATCGGTTGAGACAACAAATATTCTTTGACTCCAATAAAGAACATTTAAAAACAATTTAAAAGTGAAATGTTTGGTAATCTTATGTAAAGCATGAGTTCAGATGGAAAACAACTGCCTTTTATTATTCAAATAATTATTGAAAACCTGAGGATAACCTTCAATGACAAAGGAGTCACAAAAACATCATTTTCTCTCCGAATATTTTCTAATTATTCATTTCAATCATATTTGAAAGATTAGAGCCTTTTGGCGTTTGAGAGGAACTTCAGAGCCTTGACTTCAGGATATATTAAAATTCAATTGAAGACCGTTTCATATGTCGTAAAGTAATTGACGATAGATTTTAATAAATGGTTTCTCAGACATTGAAACTGAATTTAATTGAATTTAGAAACACTTATTGAGTGAATCGATCACTATTTAGTTGACACAAATTTAATATTTATTGAAAATTAGCTAATCTTTTATGAAATCATTCTTAAGTATTATGACTTCAAATTTGAAAACACTCTTCACTTCATAACTTTTCAGTTAATTACAGTCAAAACTTTTTATATCCAAAGTTTTGGAAACATTTGTGGAAAAATTTACCAGGAACATAATTGGAACATAAAAATATCTATGTTATAATGCATCAATTTTATGTTATTTCTGCCAGGTGATGTACTCCAAGATTCTCTCTCTCTCTCTCTCTCTCTCCCCCTCTCTCTCTCTCTCGCTCTCTCTCTCTCTCTCTCTCTCTCCCCAGAAATTACCTTTTTTATATTACATAATTTAAATGAAAGTTTTAAAAATAAAAGAATAATTCGTTTAAGAATTAAAATAAAAGTAAATCATTAATGAAATATATAATTCAATAATAGAAAGTAATCACGAATATTATATTCCGAATAAATTATTTGTTTTATTAATTATAATAGAAGTCATGGCAACTATAAACTGAGATCAGACGATAAAGTTTGTCGATATTAGAGTTCTGTTTATTCGATAAACAGTCAGAACTTATATCAAACGAATTCAAGAGTTGGAGTGCAGTTAATTTCCATCTTTTCTCTATTGAAGATGATCTTGCTCTCATTTTATAATATATAAATATTTGATTGAGATAATCTAGGTCAAGGCTTCTCATCTAGTCAAAATTTCAACTAATTTTTAACGTTTGCTATGAGATGGGCAAGCACATAAAACCTATTCAGATGTGATATTATTTGAATGAGTAAGGAAAGTATTTATTAATAAAATAGTTATGATCCGTAACCAACAAAATTATATTCAAATATATAAATATATCGACGTATATATAAAGCTTTTTTAAAATTAGCTTGGCAACAAATAAATATGCATCTTATTTGAGTTTTTATTTATTTTGTTTAATGAATCGGAAATAACCTGGATTAATTTGAAAAAGATATTAATAGTAAGAAAAAATGTTTCAAATAATAACTTTTGTTTATAAATGATACCAAAAATATACTTTAATACACATTTTATTTTATTAACCATTAAGAACTAATAATCTGAGCATGTTCATTTTTAACTGTATATAATTTTTGTGGGTTATTAATAATAGAAGTATGACTATACTAACTTGTATGATTAATCATGTAAGTAACTTATGATATATAAAATGAACTTTTCTTTGGATAACTTAATGTAAACAAAACAATAAAACCCGTTGAAAGGATTTAAGCTTGTTAAAAAAAGTAGCGCTTTATCTTAATTTAGATCTTGGTTAATTTAGTAATCAAATATTTCATCCCATCTGTGGTTAAAGAAGAAGCCCTGAACTCTTTATTAAAAGTGGCACATTAAAATTTAATGATTAAATTATCTTGGTTTCTTTAGAAAGCTTAAGACGTCTATAATTGATTGGTAAATTATTTCCGCGAATGTATACTGAAGGTATATCTGCTTTTCTTGAAGTTAGGCAAAATTGGCATTTAAAGAAAGGTAAAATTTGAGATAATTCATTAATACTACTAAAAAAGTTTCTAATATTAAATATCAATTATAGTATTTATTACTTTATTTTGTAATATAAACAACTATTTCATACATTTTTCAATCAAATTTCATTCATATAAATAAATTTAATTTCAATTAATATTTTTTGCCAGGTTCAAACTTTAGTTTTATTAATAATAAATTAGTTCAAATTTTATCTTTTTTTAAAAGTGAATTTCATTGGAACAGATTGTTGTTTCCATTGGCCGAAAAGAATTTTGCCAATCAATTCTATACATTTCTAAAGAGACCAAACTTATTTTAATAGACCACTTTCTATAATCAATGTTTGCTTTTAAGTTAAATATCTGTTCCCGTTTTGTAACAATAATTGTCTAATTTCTCAGACTTTGTTTAATATCTGAAGAACTCAATAAATTATCGAAAAATGAGACAATTATTCTGTACTAATAAAAGATGACTTTTGTTCTGTTCTGTTCTCTTATTTATTTTCTTATTTAGAGTTAGAGAACTTCATTAAAAATGGATAAATATTTTTGTGATTTCGATCTAATTATTCGCAAAGAATTCCTAATTAAATATAGAGTGGATGAACAAGATCAATTATTATTGAATCAATTATTATTCAGTCCAAAGACAATTTGCTTCTTCTGTTGGTTCTGTACATTTCGTTGGCTCTTAGCGCCGCTCATAAAAAACCGAAATCTCTGGTCACTGATTGGCGAACCTTTTGAGTACAGCGAAGACAGAGTTTTAATGAATTTAATTATGTTCGGTATCTCCACTTTTGGCACTCTATTCAGAACTGCTTTCATTATGGGTAAGACCTCTAATACTTACATTTCATTTAAATTAAATATATTTTAGTTGAAAGTAATGACAGAATGAGAATTATTAAGCGCTCAGTTTATATGAAAGACATCTCTAAACATAAGTTGAGTTCCGATAATTGTAGAAAACTTTTCATTATATCGAAGTTAATAAATGTGATTGTCTTCAAAATAATGAGATTCATTCCTCCTCTTGTCTTCGCTATTGTTTACGGATCTTTCCTTTTGATTGCTTATATTCAACAAAAATTTTATTTCGGAATAATTCCATTGATATTCTGGTTCATTGTATTGACAACATGGGCAAGGTACATCACTAGTGGCATTATCTTCTCGTATGGACTGGTAATCTTTTCTTCTTATTATTTAAAACTGCGGTTCAAACAATTGAACGTAAATTTGAAGATTGCATTCATGGGTCGAATTACTTATTTGAAAGAATTTTTTCAAATACATAATAAACTCTGTCTTTTGACACAAGAATACAATAATGTGTTTCAATATATTTTATTCATCAATCAGTTCAGTTCAACATTTACTCTAACCCTACTTTGTTTGGAAGGCACTTATGGAAAGGGTCACATTGCACTTCGTTTGGCTGTCCTTCTTATCGCTCAATTCTTGGCTTTTTTAATGATTTTAATGACACAGATTATGGCCGGACTCTCACAAAAGGCTCACTCTTTTAAGAGTGAATTATACACTTTGGGACTCAAATACAAAATACCACTAAATATATCAATAGATGTAAGACATTAAATGTAATAATATTTATGTTAACTTAATTAATATTTAGCTCATAAACTATATCGAGCGGTTACACTCAGGTCCTATTATTGGGATTTACTGTTGGAATATATTTCCATTTACTACTTATCAAATGTTTGTGGTCTGTATTCTTAATATATTTATTATAAATAGGATTTTAATTTGAATTAATTTTCTGTTTCAGTATATAATGGATTCAATTATAAAATATTTGATATTTGTTGGCATTTTTGCCAATTATTTTGATTATAGCTATTGATTATAGTTTTGAACTTAAATTAAACTAAAGTTATTTCAGTAAATTCGTTAAAATATCAAATAAATGAGTTTAGAAAATGTCATGACATTAATAAAATTAAAATTGCGTGACCATGTTAAATATATAACAGTTATTTATCTTGCTTTTATTGCTGAAATATTGTAGTTAAGGTTAGTTCTAAAGATTACTATTTATATTGAGTTACAAATATTAGAAAATGTGGTCTATTTTAGACAATATTTTTGTAAAATTTTCCAATTTTTCAGAATTTTTTTTATTAAATTGTAAACATTTTTTTCCCTCGAATTGAAGTTCAATAATAATAAAAAGTGATTTTATTTTTGTAATTTGTTTACATAAATTGCTATAATAATAATGATATTCAGAGCCATTAAATATATAATAATTATCATTAAATGGCAATAATTAGAGAACAAAATTTAATCTCAAATTTAATTTCAGAATTACTTTTAATGACTTTTAAAAAATTAAGTCTATTTAATAGGAAATATTGTTTGAATTACACCACAATTTGTTTCATATTATTTGAATACCAGTTCTCAGTTCTCATGTATTTCTGTAACTTTGAATTGTTTTTAAAAAACGAATGGATTATAACAAAAGAGCCGAAATCCAGATGTATATCAGTTTTGGTTTGTTTGTTTGGTTGGGCCGTTTGTGTCCGATTCATTGGCGCCGCCTTTATATCAGACCCGAAGTTATGGAACTTAATTGGAGACCCTTTTTATTGTACGAAAGAACGGATTCTCTTTAATATAATATTGTTTGGATGTTCTCTAATCGGTTCACTTTATAGAACTGCTTTCTTAATGGGTTGGTTCACATTTTAAACATACCATTCATTTTGTCGAATCCCAATTCATCAAAAAATTATATATTTGGGAAGATTTTCCTGTAATTTTCCACATGACACGCAAAATAACCTTGTTTATCCATAAAAGAAAATACAAACAAATAAATTAAAAGTAAATGAAATTTCAAATTTTTTTATTTATAAAATTTTTAGTAAAGGAATAATCATTTATTTCCACAAAAAAAAAACAATTCATTAAAATCCTTAAATTTTTGTTGAATTGGGATTAATAATAGCTATCATATAATGAATTGAAACTATTTTAATGTAAATTTTAAAAACTATTTATTGAATATCAGGTCAAAAATCAGATGGTTTTGCTTATATTCAGAATTTAATGAATTTGGATGAGAATAATCACGGATTGACTCAACAAAATGTTCACAAATTGAAATTCGTTTCAAGAATTTGTTCGGTTATTATCTTAAGAATAATGAGAAACAGTTTTTCATATATTTTTGGTGCCGTTTATATATTTTACAGTTTTATTGCATACTTGCAAAGTGAACACCACTTTTGCATATTTTGGTTTCTAATTTGGTTTATAATTCTTCAGAGTTGGGCTCATTTTATAACCAGTGCAATAGTACTTCCCTATGCAATACTTTATTTCACAGTTTCTTATTTGAGGCTAAAGTTTAAGCAAATTAACAAAAGATTTGAGAAAATTCAAAGAATGAACAGAATTTATACTTTAAAAGTATTGTTCAAACTTCACAACAAACTGTCGATAAAGACTCATAAATACAATGAATTCTTCAAATATTTAATTTTCATAAACCATTTTTGTGTTACTCTTATCGTTACTCTTATGTATTATGTGTTTTTCTTCGGGAGGGCCCCCTTATTCTTACGTTTGGCAAACCTGGCAGTGGGTGTCTTGGATACTGTTATGATATTTTTGGTGACCCGTTTTGCCGGTAGTTTAGCGCGAGAGTCGATATCTCTTTACGGTTCAATTAATTCTTATTTGTGTCGAAATAAGAAACCGATTCAAATAAAATGGAAAGTAAGGCATATTCACAATCCTTTCCATATTATTCACTATAATTCTATTAATTTTTTGAAATTAATAAAAGATTCAGAATTTCATCGAATGGTTGTCGGGTCCCACAATTGGTATCTATTGCTTAGACTTCTTTCCGCTCACAAGTTATGGCTTTTTTGAGGTCTGACTTTATTTTAAATTTTTTTAGAAAAATATATTTTATATTTAATTCGATTAAAAAACCATAGAATCATAGAATGAGTTATAAAACTATTAAAAACCAAAATTATTAATCGAAAGTTAGTTTTGATTTAATTGATATAAAATGTTTACTTATATTCAATATTCAATGATAACCATTGAGTTAGAGATCGGGTGAAATATTTGTTTATAATTACTGAATTTATTGACCAAATACTTGAATTGATCAAGAGCTAAATTTAGTTAAATCATTTCATTTTTAACCAAGATCAAACTTATCATTTAATTTTATTGAATAATATTATCGTGTTGTTTACATTAAAACTTAATGATCAAGTATTAGCAAGTAAGTATCGCCAAAAGTGCCTTGCAAGAAAGGGTGAACTTGTGTCACCCATAGAGAATATATGGATGACTTGGGGATCAATGAATTAAAGTTTAATTGGTGAGTCACACAGGCAAGTTTAAATGTTAAAATCATGATTTTGTTGAGACTAAATTTTAATACTTCAAAAAGTGTCCTGGGACTTTGAACTTGTTATCCATAGAGAATATATGGATGACTTTGGGTTCAAAAACTTAAACTCATAATTTTGGCGAAACTAAAGATTAAGTAATCAAAAGAAAAGTTCATTTTATATAAATTTTATCATTTATTTTATTATTAAATACTTTCTTTACTCATTTAAATTGCGTGTTACATGAAAAAGTTTAATGTTCTTGCACATATCACATTGCTTACGAAAAAATTTAGCTCAAAAACCGGCTCAATGGGGGTATTCTTGATATAAATATTAAATCTTTTTGGAGCAACTTTCGGGCATTAGATCATTGTCCTAGGACATTTCTGGTCCAGTGCTCATTAATATTATATTAAACCTGTTATATATATTTTTTGTTTAAGTAAACAAAAAAGAATTCTAATTAATATTTTAAAAATGATTTTCAAATGTTTTTGAAATAGATTTGCTTTGAAATGAACTTACCATGGTATCATTAAAGAGTCAAAACTACTATTAAGTTAATAGTATTAACCAATAATTTAATAGTAATGAAATCATATACTCTGACCACTACTAAGAACTCATATCATTAAAAAATTTATTTTTGCTTTAATTGTTTTTCAGTATTTCCTAAACTGTTTGACAAACTTTATGCTCTTGGTCGGATTATTCAAAAAGTTCTTTGGGTACACTTATTAACACAATTTTTGACTTTTATTTACTTCAAAACAATTAAAATGGAAATTAAGGGAAAACTTTGCGGTCAATTTATTTCGGTTATGGAAAGTGAGTGAGTGGTGCGAACACCGCTCCGATCGCCGGTCTATTAATGTTGTGGTGATAAAGACCTTTAAAAACATCATCGACGCGGTCGGGGAACGGCACCTGAACAGGTCTTTCTCTAAGAAACCTCGCCGTATGGTTGAAGACCTTTTGGCGAAACTCAACATTATGAGAAGCGGCAGCAGTAAAAAATGACCAATCATATTTAACCCCTTGCCAATCGCTCTTTAAAGGCAAACCATATCTTTGAAATAAACTGAGATACCAATTGTCCTGTTCTTTATATAACTGAAACAAAATTAATAAATAATTTTATTAATTGAATAAAATTCTAAACAAATTGTGAGAGCAGTACCTCTTCCGGGAATAGTTTTGTATCTAATAGTCTGTCGGCATATAAATTATAAATCATAAACCAAGTATCAGGGTCATTATAACTTTGTTTTATATGAGTACCCGAAGGATCTTCTGCCAGTTTTAGCCACTGTTTGGCGAAATTGACGGCAATATTTCGATAAAAGTCTCGATCAGTCAAATTGCCGACTCTTTCTGCCAACTGAGCCATACCTCCGATTCCAACGATTGCTTTAATGGAGAGATTTGTAGAATTGATTTGTTTGCCTAAGAAGTCGTCAGTCGTCAACTGTAAACCTGCAGATTTCAGATTTATAAAAAAATAAATAAATAATTGTATCGTTTAAACTTTAAACCTGTAATTAATCCGCGATCGACCAGAAATTGTGTCCATTGTTTGGCGATTTTGTAATGATTTTTAGCGAAAACGGTGTCATTAGTGGCTCTGACGTATGCACTCATCATAATAATAATATTAGCACTTTCTTCGACTTCCATCGCCTCTTCCTTTCCATCTGTGTGTCCGATACAACGGGGATAATGAGTACCCAAATCATGAATACAATACTTATGAGGGAAATAACCCTTTTCTTGATTGTCAAGCAATGGATCCAATAAATATTTAATGATCTCTGGATTTAAATAGTAATGTACGGGAAAGTGGGGGTAAATGACATCTACTGTCTGACAGTTGCCATCTGATGAGATCTCCTTGAGCATCATCCAGGGTTTTTCAGGTGTGCCCACTAATTCAATGCCTCCATAAGCCTATAATTAATTAATTGGGAAAATTCTTGCAATCAATTATCTAAACCTGTCTGAGAGCAGCCGAAACCACTTTGACGTAAGGATCGCCACCAATTCTGTGTGCGTCGGCCTTCACTTTCTCATCGAGAGTTTGTGAGCGTTTCAAAGCATTTTCGCTGTCATTCATAAAGAAAGTTATCATTTGGTTGTCGTCGCCATTGAAATAACTCTCCCAGAGTTGATTCAATTGTCCCGAAGTATAACTGACTGCCGGTCGGCGAACATAAGCGATACCGTAAAACACATTTTCAGAATATTTTTGTCCAATAGTTAGCTGTCGGGCGAATGCAAATGAGGGCCAATTCTTGTTTATGGCTCTGAAATTCTGGTCAATGGAATTGTTGAGTCGACCCCTTTGTATAAAACTTTCTTTTAGTTTATCTGAAAAGTTAGCCTTCAGTACAAGTCATTAGAATTGTTAATTGAAAGTAAGGCATTACCTCATAAGTGGAATCTGAGTTCGTGAAAAACTTGATGGTTCCCCACTCCCCTGACTCTACAGACAAACACATAAATACCATTTAATGTTCTGACAAAACCATAAGATTCTTACCTTTGATTTCAGTCAGAATTTTCTCGTTTTTTAGTTTTATATCAAAATTTCTAATTTTTTGTTCAATAAGAGTATAATTCCATTGAATTTGATTTGTGGGGTCACCAGAACTCCACTCTCCACTTATTCCTAAATAGACTTCAATCGAATGATTTTTTCCATCTAAAGAATATGCACTCAATCCTATATAAGAGGCCGGTATTGACAACAATTTTAAAACTTTTGGATCAATTGGTGTAAAGAAGTTAACCATTAGCTGAAGGACACCCGCATTGAATTTGAATTTAGATTGAGTTGGGGTGACTTCAAGTCCTGTTTGTTTGGCTAATGTTGTGTTTGCAAATCGTGGCCCCAAAAATACATACGTTTGTCCGTCAACTTTGACCATTCCTGACATTCCTCTGATAGCTCCCGTCCAAAATGTTGGACTGCCTTGATTTAATTCACTTGTAGACATCCATGTGGACAGGTAGGCATTCTTTACAACTAAAGGGACGGCTGGCAATACATCTACATAACATTCTATTGGTTGACTAAATATTAATTAAATAGAAGTTTACCTTGCTCCTTTGTTTGTATTAAAATTAGTGAACCGAAAAGCAAAACACGAAAAATGGTTTTATTTTCCATTAATTTAAACATAATTATTATGACCTGACTCTCACTTTTGAAATTTATCTCAAATGACATTTTCTAATCTATTTATGAATAGCTTTAAGTGATTAGGAATTGATTTTATCGAAAACAATATTTTATTGGAATTTCAAAGGAATGGAAGTAAAGTATAGAAAATGGGTTTAAGTGATGAGAAATTCTTTTTTGTCGGTATTTTCCAAACCATTTAAATGACCCAAACTTTTGAAAGTTTGGATTTGATAGAAAAGCAATAGAATGAAATCTTTGATGTAGTTCTCAGTTTTGCTGTCGTCAAGAATTGGTTGAAGTAATTCAATGATATTCTGTTTGTCAATCGAAGGCACATATTGTTTAGGGTTAGCTCTTGTGTGGTGAACCAAAATCCATAAAAATCTGTAGAGGACTTCCGTTGGCATATCATTCAGATGTGTTCTGAGTTTTGCTATTTGTTTGTCAAGTGTTGAATACATTTTAAGACTGACATTGAGTTTCCATCCATTGATTGACATTTTGATTCTTTTGAGAACATCTTTTCTCACTTTCTTTGTCGACAACTCATTCCAAACATTGATTTTAAAACTTATTATCATTTGTGACAAAATAGTGACACAATTGAAACTATTTTGAATTCCATTTATCTTTGAATTTGTTAGAGATATGAGGAGATCAAGAATTGGTTTATCCATCAATTTCTTCAATTGTTCGTCAGTTTGACTGATGTTCTCAAGAAATTCAGTGATTTCAAAGTCTATGACACGATTCTTGACTACATCTCGAGTGAGTAAAATGTAATCCAAACCATTTGTTCGATGAAAAAAACGAATGGCTTCAGAGTTGTCGTTTGTGGCCCGATATAAATCCCTGAGCGCTGAATTGATTTTGTTGTGCTCTTCTGATGAGGGCCTATACTCTAATAAACGCCAACTCAGGAAAAGTAAGATATTTTGGATGGCGTTCTGCTCTCTTGACTTCGCCGGTAATGTTTGCGATAATTTGTTGTAAAGATATTCTGTTTCTGAACGGAATCCCCGTTTGCCGGATATCTTTGAATTGCAAAGAGTGGTAATATCTGCCATAAATGTCGCGATTTGTAAACGATTTATGTGAATCTCATTCTTGATGGACAGCAAACAGTCATTTTTGTGTTGACTCAACTCTTTTCTCTTCATTTCTTTACCACAAAAGCATTTGATTAGAGAAGTATTCTTCGGATTTTTGTCGCAAATTCTTCGATGGAGTGATATCTCTCCCAAACAGATAACTTCATCGCAACCATTGAATTCACACTTCAGTTGTAATTCATTCAATAAATTGAGAACAAGTCGTTGCGGTTCAACATATTGTGAAGTAGTGATCGAATTGTTATCAATCGGACAAAACTGAGAATTTTGAATGCATTTCATGCAATAGAAGTGTTGACACGCTTTAGACATAATCGGTTCTTCGAGGACACCCTTACATATACAGCACAACAAATGATTGTTCACTTCTTTGACAAATCTCTTGATTTCAAAACCCATTTTAACTATTTTATGATAATTGTCTGAAGAGAATAAGTTTTGAAATTTTGTTTATTTTTGCAAAACTCGTGAATATTGAAAATGTTTAACACTTAAAAAGAGAGCATGCTAAATTTGATAAATGTCTAATAAAACCGTTTTGTTTAAATAATTATTTGAATGAAATAAGTTTTCAATTATAGCGAACAGTTTGTTATCCAAGAAAACCATTTAAAAGAGTAATTATTTCTAATTTTAGTCGATTCTTAAGTTTTATTATAAGAAATTAATTGATAGATGTTTTAAGAACTGGTTTTCCAATTCGTTAGAGTTAGTTATTTGAAGTATATCTTGGATGTGATCGAGGATTAATTGTAAAATTCTCTTTATATTTAGAATTGTTGTCAATGGACTCCAACTCTACTATAACTGAATTGTCAACTATTAATAATAGTAATAGTAGTGATGGAAACTTTATCTCAGATACAACAACACTGTCTCCAAATATAACTACAATTGTTTCTTCAATTATGACTTCAAATATTACTGAAGAATTAACCTCAAGAATAACTACGTCTTTGATCACAACTGAAACTATTGCTTCAACTACTGCTAAAGCCATTACTTCAACCATTACTTCATTCTTTACAGAGAACTTGGATATAGAAGGCCTTCCAAAGACCAATCCGTGGATTTTGGCAATAATACCAATATTTTGCATTTTATTAATCCTTTTGAGTGCATTAATCGCATACTTCGGGTTTTTAAGACATAATCGAAATCCAAAACCAAAACATTTTTGCCGAAAACTTCAAACAAAAGACATTCAAAAGATTCTCAGAAAAAGTAATAATAATTGAAAACAAATATTTATAAAAAATAATTTATTTAAAACTCATTAATTTGTTAATTAAATAAAAAGTTAATAAAAAAAATATTTGATTAATGTTTTAATATGTTTTCTAATTTGCTTTTGTCTGCTCTTCAAAAAATTCTGTGGATAAGATAGAATTGCCTGCAAAAGACCTCGATATAATTCATCAAAGTTGATAGACATGTATAAAACATATCAGTTTCATCTAAAAAAAGTTGAAAATTCAGATCATAAGAGTTGGAGTGTTTATCAGTAAAAAAAATAAGAAATTCTTTTTGAAAATTCATTGACTTTTGAGTACGTGATTATACTTTAAAATAGTGTATATAAAGAAAAAAATATATGGCATTAGATCTCGAATAATGTTTGAAACAAAATCAAGAGATAAATCACTGGCGATGTTCTAATTTCTCAGTGAAAGTATTATAAAATTTTGGTTTAAGAGTTGATTTAATTTTACTTAACATTAAAAATAATTATTATATTTTCAATTAAATAAGGAAATGCCTTCAATTGAAAACTGCAATTAAGGCAAAATAGAACCAAAACTCAACTAAAAGTGGGCTTAAAATATATTAATGTTTAAGAGTCATACTTTTAGATAGTGCGCGAAAACGTGCTCAGACTGTACCACTCTCTGAGGTATCGCTCGGGAAACCCACACTCATATAGAGTCCAGACGTCAGAAAGTATTCTCTCTTTTTTTAAATTTGTTTTTAAGTTTATTTCACAAAATTTTGAGTGAATTTAAATGCGAGGCATTCCTCACACGAACTTCAAACTAAGTTTACTGAAGACCTTTATATAAGAAGAATGAAGTTTTGGCCGATTCTCGTTGTTTTTCTCAATACTATTTTGGTTTCTCATTGTTTCTATAATTATTTCAATGGTTTCAGTGGTAATAATATTGGAGCGCGATATGGAATGGGATATTCCGGTAATGGAGGGATAGGTCTTCGAGAAGACGGGCGCACAATCAGTGATATCTATGGTATCAGACGTCCGGGACTCATGTCTTTTGTAAGAAGAAATCCATTGATGTAATGACTCATTACTAATGTGTGAATCATAAGATCTTAAGAATTTGTCAGACATTCAATTTTATAACACTTTTTTTTTAATTCACTTCTCATATATTCAGTACAACTTTCGTTTAATTATAATAATCTCTTTCATATCAAATGTTATTCATATTAATTATTGATTAATAATTGTGGTAACAAACCATCACTTTTTAAACATTAAATTATTTCTTAATTAAATTCTTATTCAAATGAAAAAATGTATTCATTTTTGATGTTTTAATTGCTCTGAATTTAATTTATTCAGTTTTTTAAAAAATTGCTGATAATTTTTCAAATAAAATATTTAAAAATACTTTCATGGTCTTTTTTGATTACTAAATTATCTTTATGAATTTGAAGATTTCCTCAAAGCCACGTTTAAATGAAGGACAGTTTTACAAGATACTATTCTAAGACTTTTAAAAAGATTTTTAAATAAATAAAACCGAGACTTCCTTAATCAATTATACTAGTGTAATTACCATCATACACCATCATGTATATCCGATTAAAAATATAATCTGGGTATTTTGTAATAATAGTATTTTGTTTAAAAACAATAGATTTTTAGGTTTAGCCCTCACTTGATATTATTTTTTGAGTGTTTTTCATATTTATTTGGAATAAACTTTTGTTTTAAAAATGATTTCTAATTTTGAATCATTTATTCAATAAATTGTATTGACTTTGAAATGAAATGATATGAAAACAAATGATATGTTTTCATAACAGGTCTAAAAGAACTGAAATTATAATAATTATAATAATATTATTAACTATAATTCACTGATTTATTCAAAACTAGAAATAATTTCTACAACTAAAACAACGATAAATTCATAATAATTATTACAAATAATATTCCAAATAAAGTAAAGATTTTTTAGATAAAAGTAAAAGGAGTGGATTCAAAATAATGATATTTTTTACGTTAAGGATTTAGTTTTTTTAGTGGGATTTATGTCTTAATATATATTAAATAATTTTAAAAACTATTCTTTTGTTTAGAAGTTTTTACTTTTGTTTAAAAGTAATTTTATATTCAAAATTATATATAATTTAATGTTTAGTTAAAATTTAAAGCTTAAAGTTTAGTCAATTTTTTGGCGAAAATTTCATTTTTTAATGATTTTTTCTTTATTTATATTTAAATGCTTTAATTATGAAATAATTTATAGATTTGATGCAATGAAATTCCGGAAATTATTTTATATTTCAAAGAAAAAATAGAGAAAATAAGATATTATCAAAAGGAAGAGACTTTAGATTAAAAGATTAATCTGAGAGATAAACTAAAATTAATTATTCAAGAACTCAGAAGCCGTCAGTTATATACTTTTTTTTTTTGAATTAATTGATAAACTTATTATTAACTAATTTTAATAATTATTAATTTATTATTCAATGAAATTCACGTTTAATATTAAATTTTAGATTTTCCCCCTAAAACTTAAAATAATTGGACACAAATTAAAGTTTAATTATTAAACTATAATTAAATTTTATTTGAGACAGTTAAAATAAAAGTTCATTGCTATTGTTTTATCCGTTTTATAACATTTGAATAGTATTCCTCTACCATTCCTGTCCCGTTCCGCGAACGGATTCAACACTTGAATTAAAAAACGACAAAAAAATTGTGTATTTGACGCAATTCTTCCGACAAATTTCTCCCTCTTTTGATATAAGAACATACAGAAATTAGCCCTAGCTTGTTTAACTTTAAATATGTGATTATAATTGAAGAATTAATTTCGAAACATTAATTAAAAGTACTCATCACTCGATATTAAGTATATGTTTTGCATTAATTGAGGTGTCATTCGTTTCATTAGTTACTAATGATTAGTATCTCATTTCTATTAATTTATTTCAATAAAATTTTTGATTTAATCAATTTTTAATTAAATTAACCTGATTAGATTTTAACTAACTAATATTTTAACTTTAAATCTTTATGTTTTTGTGCTCTTTTATGAAATGGTACTAGATTATCTGTAGTCTTCATAGAAAACATAAAAAGAAGGGTAAATAATATAAAATACTGGAAATATGCAAGAATAAATAATAAGTTAGTTTCGGGCACTTAAAAACTTGAATATTATTAACATTCAATTAAATATAATCGAAAATAAATGAATTTCTAAGACTAAAGTTTAAAAATTAATGTTTTTTTAATTTTATAGATAAACCGAAAATTATTTATTGCTCCTTGCAATTCTTTAAGATAAATGCACTTATAGGCTATAGGAAAGTTTTGCAGCAACTCTAAGTAAAGTTTAGAATAGAAAAAAGTATGAAATCAGATTCAGTTCTATTCAAAAATAAGGTTTTTAGGCAAACCCTGTGATCATTACTGTAAGAGATTTTTTTTATTACAATTATTAGGAAAATCAGTATTTTATTCGAATAAAACTTAATTCAGGTTTTAATGATTAAGAGCTCAACCAAATAGAAAATTAATAGATTTAATTGAAATTCTTAGAGCGAAAAGCGATACTTAGTTAATGTAAATTTGAGTAAATGTGAAATTTGTTTTCATTTCGCAAAATGCAAGATGGTCATGGTCAAATATACAAATTAACTAAGAACAAGAATTTCGTCCGAATTCTTGGAAGTTTTAATTAAAATTTTAATTAAAAAACTCAGATAATAAAAAATGATTTTTTTGTGAAAATTAGTAACTTTATATAAATATAAAAAGAATTTTTGTTAAAAAGACTCAAATTAATACTTATTTTACTAATTTTATAAGATATGAATTCAGTTGTTCTGAAATAAACTATAATTTAATATTAATAGATATCATAATTAATATAAATACTTGAAATATGATTTTCTTCATTTCATTTCATTCAAATCGTGACTAAACTTAATAATAAAAAAATAGTCTTTTATTCTGCAAAATAAGATTATTTATGGAATTGAATTGTTTTTGAAAGTAGTTTTTGAAATCAATAGCTGTAGTATTAGTAATATTAGTAATACTTAGAATCATTTTTGTTATAATTTTATAATTTGAGTCTCAAAACAAACTCAGAATTATTTTCATCAAATAAAGTGTTTTAATAGAAATGCTTTTCTCTATTTTTGAATGTTTTGTTCAAAGCGAACAAATAATAGATTTGGATAAAAGTAAAAGATTTGAATCAAAACAAATAGTGATTTGCATATTCTTGTGGTTTATTTCAATTCGTTATTTCTTTGCTTCAATTACTACAAATTCAATGATTTGGTCACTAATTGGAGATCCATTCTATTACACAAAAGACAGAGTTTTAATAAATTTGGTATTATTTGGTATTTCGTTAATGCCATCATTTTACCAAGGCACTGTTATTTTAAGTAAGATAACCAATATTTTTAAACAACTAATTATAGTAACTTGATCAAACAGATCTTTTAAGATCTTTTCCCCTAAAATCATAGTTTAATGTAATTGTTTATTTAATACAACATTTGACGAATTCTTATAATATATTTGAATAGAACTTGAAAAATATATATATTCATAGAATGATCAAATTCATATATGAGCCATATAAGTCAGGTGTAGATAAATTTATTTTTACTTGCTAATAGGGAGATATATTGAGTGAAAAAGTGATAAGACAGAAATTTTATTTCTAAAAATATTTTTATAAATAAGAAAAATGTGTTTTTGATGTTTAAATAGTGTAAGGACTCAGAATAACCTAATCTATTGGAAGACCTCATGTAGTCATTTATAAAATTTATTAAGATTTGAGTGGAACACAAAAATTGTTTTTCTGTATTTTGTGTTTTTATTATTTTTAGCTCAAAGAGGGAAAAGAATGAGATTTTTGATTGCAGTACTGAAACGAAAAAATGATTTTTATTTAACGAAAAGAAATGAAAAAAAGTTAAATTTGGTGACAAAACTCATCGATTTATTCTTATTGAGAATAATGAGAAATACTTGCATTTTATTATTCTGTTCTGTTTATGGGGCGTATTGTCTATTGGCTTATATTAAGCAAGACTTTGAAATAACAATTATTTCGATTTTAATTTGGTTTCTAATATTGAATTATTGGGCCATAAAAGTGACCGCACTTATTGTCTTTTGGTATTCCTTTTCCTTTTTCTTTGTATTTTATTTAAGCATAAGATTTAGACAATTATTTATTCGTTTGAAAAATTGGAAATTAGTCGATATAAATAACTTCATTAATAATTATGAGAAATTAGTTGCGATCACTCACGAGGCAAATCATTTTTTCAAGATCATTTTGGCCATTAATTATTTTGTTGGAACATTTACTGCTATTCTTTGTTATTTACTCTTCTTTTATGGCAAAGGAATTCTTTTGTTTAGATTAGCCGTATTTGTGGTAGGCAATTTTGGTATCACAATACTATACTTGGTTACTCAATTTTCGGCCAATTTGTCTAAAGAGGCGCATCGTTTTTATATTCCAATTAATTCACTCAATATTTCTTTAAAACAAAACCTTAACCTTAAGTTAAAAGTAAGTCTTTTAGGATTTTTTTTAATGAATTATATTTTTAATAATTTATTACTCAAATGAAAGGTTCATAATTTGATTGAAAGGATGTCGACCCCTATTATTGGTATTTATTGTTACGATTTGTTTCCCCTCACAACTATGAGATTTGTGCAGGTATATCCAAGTGTTTAACATAATATTTGTAATTAATGAATAAAAATATTAATAGCAGGGATGGCAAATGAATTTGATCCCAGGGGGGTGCTAGGGGATATTAAGGTCTCAGCTTAGGGGGGTATTAGGTCTAGCTTTGCGGTATTAAGGGAGTATTTTCAAAATCGCTAAAAATCGCATATTAGGTGTTTTTTAGGTGTTTTTAGGTGTTTTTCTTTGTAAATACCTAAGTACATATAATACCATCATATTTAACGTATTTAATCATTTCTGAAGTAAAAAACTAAGAATTTTTGACAAAAAATGATTTTTTTAAATTTTGGAAAATCTGAAGTTTGAAAAAAGTCACTCTACCCGTTTTTTGACGTTTTAAAACATTTTTGTTATGTTTTCTGTTACTTTTCTTACAAATTACAGCCATCTTTTGGATTTTTCGCTCATTTTTTCCGAATTTTCAATATTTTAGCCAAAAATCGAGCCAAAAAGGCTCGAGGGGGTCCTCTCGTTTTCATCCCAAGGGGGGGATTAAAAATTTTGGCGATTTTTCGCTCCAGGGGGTATACGGGGAATACCCCCTATTTGCCATCCTTGATTAATATTAATTTTACTTTCCAGTACACAATCGGTGGAGTAATGCTTTTCTTAATTTTTGCCGGACTTTTCGCCGACTATTTTGGATATCAATAATATTTCGTATTTATTGAATGATTTCGTTATATAAATACAAATTTAGAAAATTATGTCTCAAATAATTGCGTCAATTTTTTACATAAATTCTTATTTTTGATGTAATTTTAAAGAGTTTGCATCAAAACAAGAAAATGCGGTTAATTTCTACAAAATATCTGTTATTTTGTAAAAACTTTTATTTGTTTTTCACCAATTTTTCTATTCAATTTCTTAAAATTTACAAAAAATCTAGTACCTTTTAATTTTAATCTTTTCAATGATGAAAATGAATTATAAATTATAAGCTAACTTGTTTAAACTACTTTTAAAATGTCTAATCTGACAAAGAATAGTATTGTTGTCCAAAAGTGTTCTCTGGTTTATAATTTAAACAAAATTTAATATAAATAATTTAATTGAAATGAAAAACTATAAATAATATTATAGAAATGGTTTTCATCGATTATTCAGAGATGGCCACGGACCACTTGACAGGGGGGGTATAGCCTTTTTTGGTGACTTTTCTCGAGACAGGGGGTATAGAAGGGGGTATTTTTAAAATGGCTATAAAACACCTAGTATGTCATTTTAAGGCGTTTTTTGGTATAAATGGATAAATTACACTCTTGTCTAACGTTTATTTAATCATAAAAAAATTTAGTCAATAACAACAATTTAACCAAAAAACTTGTAATTTTTGAAAATCAAACTTTTGTTTCTATAAATTTGTAAAATTTACAGCTTTT
>JAQIXI010000182.1:0-31541 GCA_034700165.1 Galumnidae sp. Gr-Ori-00277 | reverse complement strand
AAATAATTGGTTTAAAAATAGTGAAATCTTCGGATTTACTTCCAATGCTTTGCAGTAAAGTTTAACCAAATATTGTACTCATTGTTAGTGTTTGTTTGAATTGGGGTTCCGTTTGTTTCATTTGGGGGCTAACACTGCGGCGTTTGTTTCAATTGGGGGCTAACAGCGAGCCGTTTGTTTTAATTGGGGGCTAACAATGAGCCGTTTTAATCAATTGGGGTTCTGTTCATTTCAACAGAAAAACATTGTATTATTATTAAAATCTGTTTTTGTTTTAAATTCTTATCTTTAATTAAATTCATTGAATTTCATCCTTTGTTTTGATTATTTATAATCATTTTCAGACATTAAAGTTATTTAAACTAACTAGCTAAATTTGTTATTAAAAACTCATTTCTTTATTATTAATAATTAAGTTTATAAAATTGTTAGTAAATAAGATAATTGATGGCAAATACCTAAAATTGAATGAAGACACGAACCTTTGATTTTGATCACATTTTATATAAGTTAATAATCTAGTAATTATGTCTTTAAAAACTCAAGGAATGGCAATCAATGCCTCCTTAAAGACAAGACACTAAAGTTAGAGCCAATCAATAGTTAAATAAAACTTCGATTGTGTTTAACAATAGTTTTATTATTTAATGATTAAAAATCTTAATTATAAATGTTTTACAAATGATTTATCGATCTTTTGATAAAATATACATTTTTTAAAAAATAATAGTTTTAACACAAATATGTTTTGAAAAAAAGGAAATAAATGAAGATTTCATTTTCGATTGAGTGCCGTTCTCTTGGCCTGCCATGAGTTGTACCGATTGAACGCCACTTGTATTTGATTCAAGAGATGTGCCGTCAACTAAACAATCAAAATATAATTAAATATTTTACTCGATTACTGACTGACAACAAATCACTGAAACAATACATACGTCTGTCGTATGATATTCTCGAATCAATTTTTCATGAAAGGGTTGAATCTTTACGTATTGGAACCGCTCTAAAGTGTTTTTCATTTGAAGCAACTTTTCCTCAATTTGAGGGGTAGTCGCGGGAAAACATGACCAGAAATGACGCAACAATTCATTCAAAGCAAAAGTCAAACTTTTGAGCTCTTTCTGAACGTCGAGCGGTACCTCATCTTTAAGATTAGTTGTATGCGATGTCTTCATAAGATTACCGCCAGGAGATAACTCACTTAAGGCAGAAATGGCGGAACTTGAGTTCAGGGATTTCTGACAGCGCGGCCGCCAATTGTTCACCAAATTCTTCATTTGGTGATACGAGTGAAACGAATTATTAACAGAATTAATGGATTTACCATTAATACCATCGCCATAGGAATAGCTATTATCATAGATATCACAGTCGCCATTAGGTATCGGACCCGTCAGATAGCGATCGCTTTTTGTTAATTTAAGGACTGGAATCTTAACGCTGTGACTATCGCTTTCCTGCAGGTCTTCTAATTGTATCATCTCTTCGAGTCTCAACTTCTTTATTCGTTCCCTCTCTTGTTGTGCAGCAATCAGTTCGTTGTCGTCGATCACTGGTGTCATTGTTGTCGTCAACGACTGATGTGATGTCTTCGACTTTTTGTTAATATTGCCATTTAGTAGAGGAGGGTTCATACTATCATTGCTTTTGTTGTGGTTAAGACAAGTGTCCAAAACCATCATCGAGTGATGATTAAAACGTTTAATCAGCGCCTGATTTGAATTCGACAAACAATTAATCGAATCATTTCGACTCTTATCTGTTTCGTCATTTGACTCAGAAATTGGGGCCACTCTGTCCTCCATCGATGACAAGTCAACAAAAGGATCGATAATACCTTTACATAAGGCTTTTTCGATATCATTCTTTGAACAGTCAGTGAAGAAGTCTTTATTTGTGGTACTGCGGTCTCTGTGGAAGTAATGCGACTGAAAGAATCGCTGCCAGAAGTCCTCTTCAGAGACTTTGTGGGGAACGTTCTCAAAGTGTTTGCGTTTGACCGCCGGATAGGTATTAAAAATGGCTTCAATTATATCTTTAGTGATGTTATAAGTGGTGCCGTTATATCTGTCCGCCTGAGGCTGAATATCAGCCAAAAAAGCGGCCGAAACCCCCACTGACTGACTCGTGGGCTCAACTTTTTCTGTTAAATACAATAATAAGACGATTAGTATTTGCCGTTTGTTTACTATTATTTCTATTCATTCAAATTCGTGTCTCTTATCTCATATCTAATCAAAACAACGACTAATTAATCGAAAAATTGATAAAAAAAATAGATTTTCAATAAATTCAATGACAAACAAAACATAATTAATTGAATGACATTCAAAAGTTAGAAATGTTTGCATACCTTTGGACTCAAGTCGTTTGTTGGCCGCATAATTCGCCCAAAACTCTTCGGCGGTAATTATCTGCGAAGTAACCAATTCTTTATAGAGTCGGAACAGTTCTGGATCTTCACTAAGTATTCGACTCTTTTCTTCGATTTCTTTCGATAGTTTTCTCTTAAACTTCGGTAATAAGTTCTGCAAAAGTTCTTTCACTTCATTTCTGTCGTTGAGTTGACTTTGAGTTCCGTTAGGATTAACGAAATGAAAGGTATCGGAACCGCTGTCTAACACTATTTGCAACTGAATCTTAGGCTTTCCTTCGGGGGATATCTTCTGAGTTTTGATGTCCGCATATTTATGTGAAATAGTGAAGGAGTCCTTCCCGTTAGGCATCCACGCGATTCGCTCAGCCATCATATAAAGGGTTCCGTCATTTTTCTTAACCCTCACGTATTCGATCACTTTTAGGACGTCCTCTGAAGAGGTCGTCATTATTGCCAGTCGTATATCACCTAATATTTAAAAATCATTTCAATTAAATTCTGGAGAAAAGTTTAAATTTATATAAAAGTTAACAAAAACTCACTTTAATTAAAGTTTTAACAAAAATCTCAAACAAATCAAAGGTTTAAAACAAAAAAAAGTTATGAAAAAAGTGTTATAAAAATGAAAAAACAAACGAAAAGACGTAAACGTATTAAAAATAATCAAAAATAGACTAAAAATACATAAATTAATACAAATTAGTATTCAATGATTGATAAGTTTGTGTAAAAGCAAAGCAAAGGACAGATAGTATTGGATAGCATTGAGTGCAAACTCACCCAACAGTTCAATACGTTTCCTACGAACCGATTATTAAATTATTTTAAATTTAATGAAAAATAACGTCTATTTGGGCCAAAACGGGGGTCATATCGACGACTGACTATTTGTCGGATAATTTAGTCAACAATTGGACGTCAATTAGCTGTTAGTTTGTCGGCAATTAAGGTTTAACCGATGCCTGCGATGACAATCGATTGTCGGTCAGCCATAAGACAGCGTTTGACTGCTTTGACTGCACTCATACACAGTATGGCGTAATTGCTATACATTTTCTAAACCATTCAAACACTATTGCATTGAAAATATAGAGAAAGTGTAGACCCTTTTCCAAAAGGATCTCCACATCGGGACTGAACATTACCAACGAAAGGGAGCATTGCTTTTACATTACTCGCAGGGGTAGACAACCAACAGCCAATCACAGCACGCATACCGTGTGGCAGGTCATCTCCACATATACTAAACACATTTTTATTTGGAAGTATCTAATAATTTAGTGCTAGGTCTTTTTATATTAAAAAATTTTAAATCTTATTTTATATCAAATAAAATGAGTAAAATTAGAAAACATTTTGAATTTTAGCCAAAAATTAAAATGTATTTATGCGGAGGTTTTGTCATATTGTGGTCGATATGAGGGCTATAACTTTAGTTGTTATGCTTTCAATGACATCCAACGACATAAAAAAGAGATAAATTATTGCTGTTTTTCAAAAACAACACAATTTTCCCTAATTTTAAACATTTAATTTAATTTGATCTAAAACTAATATCGAGATAAAATTAACAGAATTAGAATCTAGGATATCCAGAGAATCACCGTGCATATTTTATTAGTTGCCTTCTTTTCAGAAATTATGAGTAAAACCACATTTTTAGAGACCTCTCAAAACAAAATTTCTATTTTTGAAAATAAATTTTATTTAAAAAATGACCAAAATTTAGACCTAAATTATATCCTCTGTTAAGTTCGTGATAGAAAAGACTAAAATTGACCTAGATTACACTCTAATTATCAGGTAAAATGTTATTCTAAATGATTTTTCATTCAAAAAAACCGTTTCTATGGAAATGCATATATTATTTGTGTTTTTCCCCAATTTTTAACGACTGAATGCTTTTGTCATAACTCTGACGACAATAATATTATGTATTAAAGGATAGGAAAATCATTTTCAAATCCAATTAAATTTAATTTAATTGTAATTTCCCTTTAAATTAAAGGCACACAAAAACGCTTAGATATAAACCTAGGTTTTAGTCCCCTTTTATTAATACTCTAATTGGAAGCCAATAGTATATAAAAATAGTGAAAAATGTCATCATTTATGGTAAACATTTTTGTTATCCAAAGTATTGATTTGTTTACAGAGTTGTCAATCAAATGAAGAAAATATGGAAATCAATACCGAAATAGCATTGAATGCAATTAAAAATAGTTTTATTAATTACAAGAATTTTGTTAAACAAAATCCTTTAATTGCATCGGAATTAGAGTCGGCTTTGCGTTGGATTTCATACTTAATTACAGGTATTTCTCAATCAAAACAACTTCAAAACCAAATTTGATTCTAATTGTGATAATTGTCTTAATCTTAAGCAACGAAACTAAACAATAACCACATTATCTCCGAATTGTTGTATTCGTGTTCATCACTTCTGTCACTATTTAATGACACAATTCTTAGGAAGTCTTACAATATTAAGATAAATGCCGTCAGTTCTAAGAATTTTATGTCTTTACCTTTACTTATGTCTTAATTGTTGTTCAGAACTCAATCGTCGAAAATCTTCAATTAGTCTTAAATATCATTGAATACATTCAAGTCTTCTCTGAGTTTACCGCATATCAGGTCTATGGAGAGGTCGGCAAATGGGTTGTCGTTACTGTCATTCAGATAACAAAGTATTGACTAAAGTTTTATTAAAGTGTTTTTAAATGATTTGTTTGTCGATAGAGTTGTGATTCGATTAATACTTCTTCTGAAGTATAATCAGGGCCTTCAAAGACATCAATTGGTGGTTCCTTTAGATCGTTCCAGAGATCTGAATCTTCAAAGTTCTTCACCGGAATGTTCTAATGGTTTGAATGTGTGTTCCATTAAAGAGGACACAGAATTGTCAACATTTACACTGAAAAGAACGGGTCGTGTTCTGAGAACCATAGAAAATGCTCCGCCGCGACCACAGAGGACATGGCTCTCACCTCAGGATAACATCCAAATTAAGCAAATTATCGATAAACAAAAACGAACAGCACTTCCATCTGATTTGTCGGACACACAACTCATTGGTGAAGTCCTACATATCATTCAACCCGTCGCTCATTTGACTGCAATCGCCGGCTTTGGTGTCAACTCTTGGACTTCATATTTATTGTCAATAGGTCTGGACGTGACTTCTTTGCGTCTATTGAGTGATCCGCCGACAAAACTCTGGAATTTTAATGAGAGAATCGAATTGAGTAAAAGGTCTTTCGCTCTTCTCTTATATTTGTTGAGATCTCCTTTTTATGATAACTACACCAAACAAAAAATACTTTCAATAATGAGATTTATGTCGGATCACATTCCACTTTTCGGGCGTCTTATTCGACCACTCATTGAATATTTGCCCGAATGGCAAAAGACATACTTTTATGTCTGGAATGTCTGATGAGAAGACAACTCAAACTTATTGGTCGAACAAATAATTACCATTTGATTTCTAAACATAAAAATCAATGGAATAAACTTTGGAAGTGGTTATCAAGGTCATATAAGGTTATTATCAAGGTCAGAGATGAGTTGTGCTGAAGAGTACCTTGATTACTTTATTAAAAGTTATTTACTTGTCTTTCGAATCAATTAATATATTCTTATATTTGAAAACAATTTTATTAATTGTTATTTAATGCGTTTATTATGTATTTTCAAAATGGGTTTTAAATAAAATAATGAATTTCTTTAATTTAATCCTAATATCAATGTTTTGGTAATTCAATGAAATGGCGGTCAATGTGTTAATGGATTAGAAAATCAGTTTTGGATTAAAAAGTGATTCTTTTTCTAATTTGGGGTCAATTTTATAATAATTTTAATGTTTTGGTACTCTTTTTCTCTGATATTTATTTTTGTTTAAATTGAAAGTTGTTTTTGTAAACCCGGAAACGTATTGACCCCAAAACCTAACCTAAACCCAGACCTCAAAATACCTATAATTTGATATCAAAATTTATGGGTTAATCTCCTCTTCCAATGAAAATAAAAGCAAAACATTTGAATCCAATTTTTTCATTTCATTCCCGACTCACAATTGACTCACAATTGAACACAATTTTCAATTTTAACACAAAATCTGCGAAAATGTTTGTAAGTATTCATAAGAATTCAAAACTTCTCTTATTTTCAATTAATTTTTGATTCACTTCTTTTTTGTGACAAACAGTTTATATTTCTTATGGTATGTATGCCGTGGACTCCAATTAGAGCTACACTTCCAGACTTCAATTCATTTATGCCAAATATCTTTGAAATGGTTCCACTCAACGGTCAAATAACATTCAATGATCAGGTCTTTACATTCGGCAATCCTTCAGTAGAGACGGTAGCTCAACGAACAGTCACTCCACAAACAGTGACTCAACAGACGGTAACTCCACAACCATTCACTCCACAACCATTCACTCCACAACCATTCACTCCACAACCATTCACTCCACGACCAGTCACTCCACAATCAGTCACTCCTAGAAGTTTTCAACAAATGTCTAGTCGGCCCCTATTCGGTAGTCTACTCCCTTTGGTAACACCATTGCCCCCAACCTTATCAACATCTTTGCCACCTCTGCCAACACCATCGACAACAACTTTACCTCCGCTGCAAAGTTCTGTCAGCCCTCAAACTAATGAACAAAATTTTAGTTCGCGAACACAAAACCCATTGCCTCCAGTCATGGATTCATTGCCTCCAGTCATGGATCCATTGCCTCCAACCGTGGATGAATTGTCTCCAGTCACTAATTCATTGACTCCAGCCTTGAATTCTTCACAAGTAATACCATTGAGACTACCCGGGCCATTCCCACTATCATTGCAAAAACCATTGCAAGTGACTACACCAGAGCCACAACCACTGTCACAAGAAATAACTTTGTTGAGATCTACACCTCAAACTCCATCACCACCTCAACCACAATCTCAACAACAATCTCAACCTCTATCTCGAAATCTACCTCAACCTTTACCTCAACCCTTACCTCAGCCAATGAACGGATTTTTGATAAATTTTCCACTGAATGAAAGGCCGACAAACTTTGAGACTCGAATTCCGAGCCTCGAATCGATTCTATCAAATATAAGAAGTAATACCCCCTCTAATGCCCCCTTTAGTACCCCCTCTAATTCTCCCTTTAATACCCCCTCTAATGCCCCCCTTAATAACCCTTCTAGTATTCCTTCTGATACTCGGTTTAATCAAAACTCATTTCCGAATGATTTCACGAATGACTTCAGAAACTCAGAAGTTTTGAGCCGTCGCTCGACTATTGTTTTGCCGCCGAAAACAATAACACTCTCGAAGAATGAGTCCAATTCTGAAGACAACAACTTTGATGCAGTACTGAATCGTCACGTTATGGCAATTGTCAATCGATCCAATTCTGGTCAACCACTGATTATCTCAAGTTCTGCGCCCAAACCTCAAGTCATTCCCATTGACTCTCAACACAAACACAGGACTCAACCCATTGTTAGAACACTTTCTTCTAAACTCAAAACTCAAACGAATTAAATAATTATTAATAGTTTTAAATATATTTTAATTGTCATTAAATAAATTAATTATTCAAATTATAAACAAAATAATAAAATAAGTTTAAAAAAAGATTAACAGTGACTACCTGGTAATTGCTACCTTGCTCATTTCTAATTACTTATTGAAGACATGCGCTCTACGAAGGCGGCAAAACTGGTCTCATTGTAAACACAATATTCTCGTTGTTATCAAAAAAGATTAGATTTGATTTCAATCATTTTATAATTTCGAGTATTCACTTGAAAAGCTGAAGATATAATTGAAGATATCGGAGGAAGAATAGGTCCAAAAGAGGTGATAAGAAATTTGTGAATTTCGTCACTTTTTAATGATTAAAAGACAGGTGTCGTTGACGTCGACTAACAGTGAAATACGAGTTTTCAGTTGAACTCAAATATAAGAAAACGACTCAAAGTCTCAAACCTTTTGATTCATTTAAATCAATGCTATTTTGGTTTTAACTTAATTTAAATGTCAATTAAATTATGTCATAAACCGGAGATTGCATTCAACGACAGATAAGACCAAAAATTTTAAGAAAAATAATTAGAAAAAACACAAAAGAAAAGGTTTTTATCACTAAATTGTAAAACGATTTGCAAAAAATGTTTGCCATTGAAGACAATAAACACATTTAAAACATGTGTTTGTTTTGTGGCGAAAAGATTGTAATGTTTTCACTCATTTGTTTTGTTTGACTAAACCAGTGAACCCTTTGCAAAGACATGGATTCGTGGGGCGAACAGTCATTTAACAACTCATTTAACAATTCTTTTGGCGGCAATACATCCCGTAATCACACAAATAGTGGTTCCGGCAGTCGATCCAATGTTCACGTTAGCGCTCAGCTCGAAATCAAAGGATATTCCGCTGACATTGACTGCAATGATATCCGAAAGAAATTCGGAAGATATGGAAGAATATCACGAATTGTTATCGACCACAGTATGACTCCATTATATCAACCATTGACTTAACAATTGTCTCATTTCTGTTAGGATTTGACGAAAACAAATCTTTTATTTTTTTGGATTATGAAAGTGAACTGAGTTGTGAACACGCGATCAGAATTGAGAACAACAAACCCGTCAGCGGAAAGAATATTACCGTTCAAATGAAGACCAATAATGACGACTCAGACGTGAGACCATTACCTCTTTTGTCGGTTTCTTTTAAATGATTTATTAACTTTTTAAGAGACCAAAAAAGAGGCCGCGAACTGATAGCGGTGGAGGCGGTGGAGGCGGTGGTTGGGGTAATGACACCGCAAACACTTCAAACAATTGGGGCTCAAATGATGATTGGGGTACGTCTTCGCCCTCCACTAACAATAAGTCCGATTGGGGTGACTCCAATGGTAGGAGTGGTGGCGGTGGCGGACGTGGAGGTGGCAGTGGTTGTCGTAATTGTGGAGAAGACGGTCACTTCGCCAGAGAATGTCCTAAAGGAGGCGGTGGTGGACGTGGAAGAGGTGGTGGAAGAGGTGGAGGTAGAAGTTGTTTCATCTGCCAAGAAGAGGGACACATCTCACGCGAATGCCCGAAAAAAGGTGATGGCGGTGGACGCGGTCGGGGAGGCCGAGGGTTTGTATCATTTAATTTGCAAATTCAAGTCTTGACCAAAAAAGTGATGAGAAAAAATGCTGTCATAACTAAAAACCAAAGTTTTTTGCGACTTATGCGGACCCACGCATTTGGGGCCATCTGAGAGACAGAGTCTGGGAGTCTGAAACTCTTAAAGACTCGTTTCCTCTTAATTTTCACTCATTTTTTTTATTGAATTAAATTAAAAAAAATTATTTTATTAACTTATTAGCGGTCGCGGAGGTCGTGGCGGCGGACGCGGTGGAGGAGGAGGTTCGAGTTGGGGTAATACAAGCAATTCGTGGGGAGACGACAATAATACTACCAGTGGTGGTGGAGGTGACAGTTGGGGTACTACTGATTGGGGAACTACTGATACTAAAAGTACTGCTCAATCAACTGCTGCTGTCGACGATTGGGGCACTCCATCCACTTCTGCACAGACAACAACTTCAACAAAAACAGAAGACGATTGGGGCGGAAGTTCAACACAAACCCCTTCCGAACCACAAACTATAGACTGGGGATCTCTTTTGAGTAACAACAAGGACAATAACAAGGACAATTCCTCGCAGCCAAAGAGTGACGACCCCTGGGGTGGCACAAGTAGTGGAGGCGGCGCTACTGCCGCAAACGACGACGGGTGGAATTGAAATGTTTTTCTGTCGAAAACTACTTTTGACGCAAAAAAAAGACAGAAAATGAGAGAAAATATGATTTATATCTTAATTGTAAATAAGGTTCAGTTGATTAGCGAACGGAAATCGATGAGAATCCAGTTCTGATCAATCATTTCATTTCAAAGACCTATAATTTTTATGACTATTTCCACAAAATTCACGCATTTATTTAACTCTTTATATATTTTTTGTCATTTAAAACCAAATTTACAAATCAATCAATAATTTTGAGGTTTATTTCAAAATTAATATCAATTTTAGTGACCGTTTATTAATCATATAATTATAAGCCGTAATCCTTTCAATTATTAGCTAACATTGAGTTTAACTCAATTTACTTTTTTCTAAGCATTTCTATTCATTTACTCTTTTTTTTTACAAAATGTAAAAATAATATGTTTTCCATTCATTACTCATTCATAACATAATTTTATGTTCGTTTTGAGTCAAAATCTGCTTTTTTTTTGACTTAATATACAATTATTTTTCACAAATTATTAAATAATGAATCAAAGAATATAAGAATTCAATGTTTAAAAAAACAGTTGAATTGAGGCTCTGATTGTAAAGAACTGAATGATAAAACTAAAGTCAAATTTCTTAAAGAAATGGCTTTCAATTATTTTTATGAAATGTTTTGAGACATTCGAAGGAATTGGAGAATATTAGAAATATCGACAATTTTTATGGCAAACTATTGTCCATATTTTTTGTGATAATCAGATGAGACATAAATTCAATTGTCTTTAATGGAAATATAGAGGTATTGACGAGAATAGTGTTGAGACTCACTGTTGAGTAACGACTGACGTGAGGACAGACACAAACTCTGATAACTTGTTTACAATTGAAAACTTATTCTAACGAATTTGCTTTCAATTATTGTTTGCGAGAGTTTTGCAAATGTTTTCAAACATATTATGAAATCAATGAATACTTTTGAACAGATATGTGATGAACAGAACCGGAGACCATAACCATAAATCTTAAGGTCTTTTAAACACATTTCTGTTTAAAAGATAGACATCTTTATAGTAATAAAAAGTCAAAAATACTATAAAAAGTGTGAAATCGGGAAAACCTATCCTTTGTTTTTCTGATTCTAAAGAAAGTCAAATGAAATCAGTTTTTGCAAAAATTAACCGGAATTGTAAATAAATCTATCTAGTTCCATTTTTATGAGCTTTTAGTTGGAAATTATGAGTAAAATATTAATTGAATTAATTATTAGATTTGTCTGAAATAATGTCCAAATTATGAGACAATTATCAGACTATAAATGATTTGTTTGACCCACTCTTTGATAATACAATTTTGTCTACAAATCAATTAAGGATTGCGATAACGCAGTCCAGACCTCGCATTAAAGGTATCCCTAATATAAGAGTTCTTTTTTATCTCGAGTTTAGTCTAATCAGTATTTAAGACTCGGATCAGACAATTATTAGACAATTAGTCCATACATTTCCCAATAATTAAATTTGAAATAAAGGTATTTGAATGACATTTAGTTCATTGAAATGTAATTAACTGATTTAATTGGACAGCAAATCTTACCATGATCAATTTTGATGAGAAGGCAAAACTTTTAAATAACAAACTTTTTGTTTATTTTGTAATAAAAGTAATTACAAGTTATGAACCTTTAATTGAAACACTGATAAGGAATCCCAACAAACATTTCTTTTGATTCAATTTTTTAATTTTTTGGTGAATCCAAACAAATATATATTTTCAAAGTTATTGAAAGAATGAAATAAATTCACTTTTTTAATAAATTTGTGTTAAGGAAAAAATTTTTGAAAAATGATGTCAACTAAACTTTCCACTTCTGAATACTACTGGTCAGTACTAATCAATCAGAGCAATGCTCTAGGGCACTTTCCTTTATCAGCCAATACCCAAATGTATATATATTTAGCACAAGTGGTTAAATCTGGTCTGAAATTTACAAAAAAATAAATAAGAAATTTTGACTCAAGACTTGAAATATAATTCATTGGAAACCAAATATTGAATTTAATTTCAAACTATTTTTGAAAGACTTCTAAAAATGTCAAAAGTAATGGACACTAACTTTTTCTAAAGATTTTCAATAAGTTCTCAGAAAAGATAACGATTTCCTTTTATTTCCTTTTATTTACATTAAAATAATTGTTTGATTATATTATCCAAACAAAAATCATTTGAAGCCTTTATTTGAAAGAAGTCTTCGGACGACGGAATCAAAAGAATCCAATTAAGGATTAGTTGAAAAAGAAAACGAAGATAAGGGTTAAGAACTTGCAATCAATCGCAACAAATGTTTTACTTCCAGCAAAAACTGTGTTTTTCCTCATTTTTTTAGAGGAACTGCTAATTCCGAGTGAGACTCAATTCAGATCCCTTTCTATCAGTGTCTGTCCAAAAACCAAACGTATTGACTCTTTTATCAACTTATCGTTTCTTCGATTGTATTCGCCTTCCATTAGATCTGTTCAATAGAATAGTTATTCCTTTCATTTATTTCTAACCGTTTTATACTACTCTTACGTCTCAATACAAATGACTTACAATACAATATCATTGTATATAAAACCAATTTATTTGGTAAAAGATTTATTACTTTTTTGTTTTTACCAAATATTTCGCCAAATTTTTTTCTGCCGAAAGAATACTCACTTTTATGGCATTTCATTCTTCTTCAGTATTTAGACTTTTAAACGCGTTTTTCGTTAATAAGAAATATTTATCTCAAAAAATTCTTTTCTAAAAGCATTCGACGGACACAACAAAACTGATTGGAATTTATAATAATTTAATAAACATTTTTGTAATTCAAAACTCATTTAAAAGATATAATCAATAAATAATACAAAAATAAATAAATAAATAATAAGTACTCATATTCTGATCTCATTCTAGACTCGTCCTAATTCTTGAAAACGAATGAATAGTACTTATTCTGTTCACCAGAATTAGGCTAATATTAAGTAATGCTAACCAAAACTCATGAATCCCCATATGTTGCTCCGGTTATTTAATTTATGCTGGAAATGGAGCAAGATATTCTTTTTGGCTTATAAAAGTTAGAATCAAAATTCTCATAAAATTTGAAGAATCCAAACAAATGAAAATTCAATTTGAAATAGACAAGAATAAATTTATTTTTGTGTTTTTAAACTTGTTAACCCACATTCGCCCACATTCTTATAAAATGATGATTAATGGTGTCATTAATGAAAAATTCTAATAAAAATCATATTTCATTGAATTCTTTGTTAATAAAAGAGAATTGGAGTTAGAATTTGTTGATAGAGTAATGACAACATTAAAACAAATTGTAATTCAAGAGAAGATAATTTAGACTTTTTTCTGGCCATTCATTCGATTATTTTTTACTGCAAACCATTTAAAACTTATTATCGGCCAACAAATGACGCATTCATTGCCTCATATTAACAACACATGGGTTTCATCTGATATAACTTTATTTGAGTCCGAAATACAATTAAAGAATTAATAATTAATTCAAACGAAAGAAACAGAAAAAATAAATAACAGAATTTATTTTTTTAATGAATAAGAAATAAAGTGAACTCTTGATTAAAGAACTCGTTTTTATCTTATTATGCACTCAATTTAGTAGATTATAATTTATACCAAATATATAATCCATGTCAGCCCACTTTTCCGAATCCCAAGACTCCGAATCCCATAACTTCGAGACTAAAAATAACGAAAATCATTGAAAAGGAATATTGAAATTAAAATTGATTTGACTTTTAAATGATTTTCTCATTAATAAAACTTATTTATAGCAAATAAAATAATAAACACTTCTATTCCCTTATCTCTAGACTTGAAGAGACATCAAATTATTATTCGGAGTTTTGAGACAAATAATTTCGAAGATATTTATGGGATATTTATCTTTTTCAGACAAATGAGATATTAATTTTTCGGAAAAGTGGGCAAGAACCACATTATCTTGTTTTTAACTTATCAAGAGCTTAATTATTCCGAAATCACGCTATTATTGTTCTTAAGTGTTTATTTGTAGTACTTTTTTGCAATCAGTGCAACAAAATTTGAATATTATTAACTTTAATGAAGAAGTTCTGTAGTTATATTTATCCTAGTTCAATTTATGGACTGTTGCAATCATTTTTAGTACAATTTTTAAAAATAATTTATTTCAACTCTAATTATAAGTCAATAGAACTGAGATTTGATAAAAAGCTTTTAGTCGTTTAATCCCTTTATTTTTATTAGTTTTTGCAAAGAATTCCTGATTATTCTATCAGAGAGATGATGAAACTTTTTCACATAATGTTGCAAGCACCCATCCATGTCATATTTAATATTGAGCTTGCCAATTCTAAAGGACGTCAAAATACTTTTATGTCAATTGACGGACAAAGAGTGGAAACAATCAATAAATAAAAAGAAAAATCTTATAAATAAAAGACAAACGAAAATAAAGTAAAAGAAAGTCAATAACGATATCATAAAAAACTAAAGAAAAAAATGTTTGTTTTGAAAGTCAATGAATTTATTAATGAATGAAACGATTATTAGACAATATTTAATGTTTGGGTCATTGTTTTGAATGAATCGGACTTTGAATGTCATCGGATTTGTATCCATTTGTTTGCTATGAATCCAATTCTATTAATAAAATATCTTTTTATTTAAATATTTGTATTAAACCAAATATTACTGACAATCACACCATAACTTATCAGCTCATAACCAGAATGATTCTGAGCTCTCAGACAAGTTGTAACCAACTGTTAAATTAAGTCTATTAGACTAAACTCTAAAAAAACTCTATAAAAATCCATAAAAACTTATATTAGATCTAATATAATGTAAATTTAATTATAAGACTTCCTAATAAAGGGGTGTAGAAGTGATGTGCGACTCATCATGAATTCAATGAACTTTTTTCCCTCTGATTTTCAAAATAATTATTAAATAGTCTGAAGAACGAGAGTTAGTGTTGAGAAAAGTGACATAACTTTCGCGTAATATTCCTTTGGTTTCAAGTTTTCCGAAGGTTTCGTTTGAATCGTTAATCGATAGTAATGTTAATTAGTTTTATGTATGAGTTGTCACAACTAATATCTTTAAAACAGAATCATTATTATGTCAGCCTCTGCACTGGAAATGGTGGTGGACGTGACACAGAGCACACCAGATATGCCTTTTCTTGAAAAATAACAATAACTAGATTTGTCTCTATTTTTATTTAATTTACTGTAATTTGAATATTAGTTTTTTGCTATTTTAAGGCCGACTCCTATCAGTTGATGGTTTGACGTCTTTTCATAAATTCTTCTCTCATTTAATAAATGTATGAATAATTTTCCAGAAAATTACTAAATTTATCCTCAAAACACTCTGTTTTGTGGTCAACATTTGCCCTAAAGATTATTTGATTAATCAATCGATTAGTTAGTCTTTAATAGTTTAGTCTTTTATTTTTCAGATAAAACTTTTGCCAGACTTTCAATTTTGGGATAACTATAACTGAGTCACGAATTTTCAAATTCTTTTATTATTACTAAATGTTTGATCGAAACTATTTTTGGGAAAAAAACATTTATTTTTGGCCTCAATTCCAACAAAATTCAGTTTTTCTTTATTTCGATGAATAAAATCCAATTATTTTATTCTAATTCAATGAATAAACGTCTCAATAATATTCACTTAATTCCTATTTATTTATTTATTTTAAATATTAAATCAAATTTTAGGAAAAATTCCATAAAATCTTTTTAAAAATTCTTATATTTAGTTCTCTATTGTTTATATTTGATTGATTTCAAGGATTTTTAAGTATTTTAATCTGATTTTTGATTTTTTCAAATAATATTAAATATAATTATTATTATAACGTTTTCTTTTTTATTCGGTATTGAATTAATTAAATCGACATTAATTTTATGTCTCAGATATTAATTCAGTAAAACCAGAGATAGTTTGACATTAATTGTCATTTTTATAAAATATATTTCCAAGGAGATTCAGGATTAACTTAAAATTCTTGTTTAATTAGGAAAATTATCAGTGTTTTTCGTCTAGAATAACCAAGGTAGAATAGTTTTAGATGGGACAAAGAGATCAGAAAAAGTTGTATTAAACAAAGTTTAAAGAATTCCTAATAATTTGTGAAACATATAATTATTTTGAATAAATTCAAGTTTTGCTATTAATCAGAGATTCACAAAATCCTTGAATTTTTTTATTTGATGTTTGAGTTCAAGATTTTTTCATTTATTTAATACTTTGTATTACATTCTTAGAGTTTTATATCTTTTATTATAATCTTTAAATATCTATAAAATATCTAATTTTTTATTGTATTTGTTTTAACTTATTATAAATATTAAAAAAGTTTTTAAAAATAAAATTTTATTAAATGCATATTCGAGTCATTCATAACTCAAATTGCATTTTCTTATACATTAAAACAATAGTCTTGGCATAAATAAGTTTCAATTTTATCTTCCACTCTATTAACACAATTATTAAATTATAATTACTTTTAAAAGTGAAACAATAAATATCCTTCAAATGAATTTCAATTTTAATTTCAAAATCATTATAAAAAAGTTCTGTTTTTATCTGACATTTTTCTAAAGTCTTTAAATTTAGTGCCAATAAAATTGATTTTTAATGAATTATAGATAACATCAAAAGTTTTAATGAGTTTTTATCTGATTTGAGTTCAGACTAATGTTAAGTTATATTAATTTCATCACTGAATCTGATATTAAAATTTGTATTATATGTTAATTGACGACATATGATGAGCACAACCTCTACGGTTACTGTGAAGGCGAACCTGATTTTGATCACGATTTCGATTAAATGAAAATATTTACATAAATACTATCATATATTATATTATATTCTAAATAATCGGAAACATTCTTCTCTGACAAAACACTGGATATTTGTATCATTGATTCTGAGCTCATTTTGAATTAAATTTTCTCTCATAAATACTTTAATATCAGACATAAATCCATTTATACAGAGGAGAGCTCAGAATAAATTAATTCTTATTCAATGGTAAGCCAATGGCTTTGAGACCGTCTGACCTCTAAAACAAGACACAACAGTTGTTGTAATTAAATCATTTTGTTTTATAAATAATTTCAACATTTATTTCAACAATTATTTTAGTTATTAATCGATTCAAATTCAAATAATATTTTTCATTTGAATTTGGAATTAATTTTGAAAAATTCCAAAAATATTTCAAATTTTTGGTTAAAAAGTTTGGCTAAAAATAAACAAAATATAACTCAAATTCTAATTATAAATACTATTATCTAAAAACAGGACAATCCAGTGAAGACTGGCTTTGTTTAGAACAAAACACTAATCAAATGATTGATTGTCTAAAACACAATTCATTACTAATAATTAGATAACTGTTGTTTGCGCTCAACTTCTTAATCAAAATATTAATGTTTGACCAAAAAATATATTTAGGTTATACTTTATGCTTAATTATTCAATTTAACTAGCAAGAATAATTTAGTAAGAAATTCAAACTAGTCTAAATTAGTTTTTAAAAATTGGCGATTTTCTAACGTTATAACATTATTAAAGAAATATTAAATTCACTATAAGTAAAGTTTCGGCCGAAAACTAATATTATTAGGAATTTCAGGTAATTTTAAACAATTAATTAAAGAATTGAGTGCTTTTGGAAATCACTGTTACGTTAGAGAAAAGCAAAATACGATTTGTGTTATGCTTTGAGTGTAAGGCCTTTGGGGCAGACCTTTAGAACAACTCATCGGAATCGCAACTTTTTTGTCAGAATATTATGACATAACGAGAGACCTAATATTGAATTGAATGGTAGAAAACCAATGCTTCAGTGGTTGTGAGGGTTGGGCTTCCAGTGATATCATTTATGATTAATTTATTGAAAGACTAACTTATAAATAGAGAGAAACTCCGAATCACTTTATATAATACTAAGAATTTTTGTGCAAAACTTTTGATTCAGAAAAAGTTTTTAAAAGTCTTTTGACTTTGAATTACATAAAGTGTTGACTTAATATAATACGAGTCGTGAGTGGAAATGAGCATAAAGTTGTACGTGACTCCCACCACACTTTTCATGTATCTGTGCTTCTGTTGCCTTTGGATGCATTTCCAATGTGCTAGACTTGACTTCGAGCAATTGGTTAAGAGGTATGTCCTGTTTTCCACGTTAACCCCAAAATTCTTTATTCTTTTTGCTCTTTTTTGACACATTATTGAGTGAAGGTTTATCAAGGTCAATCAGTTATATGCTTCTAATCGCTTATATTTCAAATCACTGCTTAATTTTAATGCTTAGAAACAAATGGGATGTCATTCATATTGAGGATATCCCTAACAAATTGTCAACTTTTTCAAAGATAAATACATTTTTTGAAAAAAAAAACTCAACAAGACAATAATTGGCATGCTCATTGCATCTTTGATAGAATTAAATTAAGTTTTGAAATGCAGTAAAATAGCTCTGAAGAATTTAGCTAGTTTATATTTGTTTAGTAATAAAATATTGCAAACAAAGAGACATTTCTTGTTTTAATGTCTGTAATTCTCTGTAATCCGGATGAAATGAAAATAAGCATGGTGAAACAAAGCAAGACTATGTTTCTTTGTCAGAGTTAGTGTTGAGTCAGTAAAATGTAATTTTTGACTCAAATTACTCTCATCTGATATTCGGTTAATCTTTAGATGTTTTGAGAATCGGTTACAAACAAAAGTCGCGATTTCCTAATGTTTGCCCATTTGTTGGACGAAAAAACGCTTTGAACCCAAACATCGTTTAGTTTAAGCGTTTCGTAATATTTGCCGAAAACTCAAGTAATTGCGTCAACTATTCTAAACTCTTCAATAGTTTTCCCTCTTTTTTTTGTTTGTCTTGTCTTCAAACAAACTTTTATCAAAGAAATTGTTTTTCTCTGAGTTTTTGTTTTTTCTGAAGAGTTTTATTCAAAACAAGAAAAGTAATTCCCTTTTGTGGACGTCATTCCCCTCTTATTCACAGCAAACTATCCCAGAATGAAATATGTTATACAAAATTGAATTATAATTTGATATAAATTTTATATTCAAATTTAAATTGAATTGTTTTGCATAATATTTGCTAGATCATCACTATATAGAATCCTTATTCTAATAATAAGGATAACTAGGAAATTTTTCACAGAATATCAGTTTTAAACATTTCGTTTACACTATTTGCTCGTTGGTATCACTGATAAGATATCATTTTTCATTGAATTTAATTAAATAATTAATTTATTTTATCGAATGCTTTTTAAGTACTTTTCAATTAAGAAAATTATCTCTTTTTTAAATTTATTTTTTAATTATTTGTTTCTATTAATTAAATGTCTTTATATATAATTTAATGTTTATTTATTCATTAGATGTAAATTAGACTCAATTTTAGGACTCAAATATCATTTGAATAATTAACGAGAAATCGTCTCAATATTAATCTCTTCCCAATTATACAGAGTATATGTAATATTAATTATGAGAAATATACTCTTTTTACTTTTCTCGGTATTCATTTGCTTATCATTGAGCATTGTTTCATATAAATGAACTAGTTGGGTTCATATGTACTTCTATCTTAAGCTCTGATTAATTTATCAGTTAATAAGTCAAATCAAATCAGATTATGAACAGTTGAGGAGCTGTCCATCGGTAGAGACTCTGAAAGTCGAGATAAGATATTAAATTTTAAGCGCAACTAAACGTGAAAAATGTCACGTTTGTCATCAAATCATGTGTGCAATTGTATATCCCCTAATCATTTACCATTTGATTCACTGAATTGTTGTGTCTTAAAGACTTAAAGACAAAATCCTTTTTAATTATTGTGGAAAAATCCAATGACTTATAAGTTATAAATCGTATTATAATTATATTTTTGTACCCTTTGTTAGAAACAGAAGAGAAAACGATCGCTCAAAACAGGAAAGTCTGTTAAAAGTACTGAGACTTTTGAATAGTGGAAACTTAGACTCAAGAGAAGCCATGCAAATGCTCGGGTAGGTCTCAAATATCATATTTTAATTAAATTTTAATAATAAGTTATATAATTTATAAAATTATAATTTTTACTAATTTAGTGAAAAACGTGTCGGGGGAAGTCTTGGCTTCGGAACAGATAGAGGAGATTCAGGTGTCCGACAGGCAAAGATCCTGATCGGTGACTATCTGGCCAACAAACATAATAACCCTGGTAAACGAAAGAGGAGGCAATCAATTAAATCTGTACTTCAATGAATTAATTAGACTTTAATTTATTATTTATAAATAATTTATTTTTCATTATTTATGTAAATATTTTTCAATTATTTTTTATTTTTCCCACAAATTATTTTATTGTATTTAAACTCATAATTCAGTTTCGATTACATTGATTTCAGTATTGATTTAATGATTGCTTTAAATGACTATTAATGGACTGAACGTCAGCTGATTTTCAATACAATTACTGAATCTCATTATAAGTATTAGACTGTCCTTCGAGTTCTCTAAAGCATTTGAACCCTTAATTTGAATAATTGTTAAACACTTTGAAAGTGTTGAGAATCTCTCTATTAGTCAATGTTTGAGATGTTTATTATAATTTGAGCAAGACAATATGTCAATTGACAATTTATATTTAATTATTGATATAAACTGATCTCAAACTTTTGTATTCTATTGAACAATACCTGTATTTCTTACAGTGATTGTTCAAGGCCATTTATTTACTTGTTGACTGATCAAGTTAATTATTTTTTTTTTGTTCAAATCTTATCGAACTTCACTTCTAAGTCTAAGTTTCGAAGTCTAAGTTTAAAATGAGTTTAATATTTGATTATAAATATTGTATTGAAAATATTATTTTAATTAAATAAATAATAATTTATTTGAATAAAAATTTAAACGAATTTATTTATTCTATAATATTATCGACTTTTATATATAACTGAAAACATAAATTTCAAGAAAATATGTCTTCTCTTTTGTGGATATTATCGTCTTTTTATATATAGGACTGAAATTCAATTGTCATTCAGTGGTGATTTCAAACACAATTTACTTTTTTTGTGCTAAATTACAATTATTTCAATTTCACGGTTGATATCAATTTATTAAAGAAAATATCATTTTATAAATGAAATGATTCGCGAAATTATTTTTGCTTCGACTAAATGTTTGATTGATTTGTTCTGTAATTCATTGGACAGAATAAAGCCTTTTATATCCGTTGAGATTATATTCACTCGAATTACTCAAACGATACCAGAATTAGTCAAAAAAAAGAGAATCCAATGAATAAATTTGACTTTTTTTTGGATCAAATGTGAATTCATAATACCTTTGATAGTTAACCAAGTTTATTCTACTGGAATAATAACAAGAGTTTTTAGTAAAAGGAATTTCTATTATTAAATTAGGTTTAAATGAAATTAAGTTGAATCAAGTTCAATTTCCAATTCTAATTCATCAAAGACTTTATGTATTAAAAGTTTGAAGAGTTTGAAAGGTTAGACTTCAATAATTTAATATTAAAGTTAATACTAATAAAGTTGATAGTTACTTTTTTTGTTACTAGACTTTGTAAAAAATTAAACTATCTATTCATTAGACCTTAACATTAAAGTCTAGAGATTAAACCTTTTTTTTAGCACAAATAAAAACTAGCAATGTTAGTAATGTTGGTCCTAGAGCATTACACAAAACTCAAGACAACAAAATCATTATAAATCATTTTTGATATCATTTTTATACACATTTTGAACACCTCTTCAACTATTATTTAAAAGTCTAAGTAAACAATTATTTATTTATTTGTTTTACTCAAACTTTCAAATAAAAACATGTTTAAAGTAGTACTTCAAAGATTCAGTTTAAATTTGATCTAGATTATATTAACTTATCTTGTGGCCAATTATTCTTTTCGGTGGATAATTCTAACGGTTGAGTTGAGCCAATTATTTTGATTTTAAGTCTAGAATTTGTATGTTTTGAAGACTATATTTACTGAAGAGTTAACACACCGTTAAAAGTACTCTAAATTACTCTATATATCACTAAATATTAATTATAAAATGCGATCAAATTATAACATAACTCTAAACTTCATTTTAAAGTTTTAGGAATTAAAAACGTGTCTCAATTCATGTAAGGGTTCTTATCTGAAACTTAACTTTTGTTTTCATAAAATTAATTTTTACTTATTTATAAACGCGTTATTGATATCTAAACTTTGTATCTAGCATCAAGGTATCAAGGCATTTTATATTTTTATTGCACTTTAATTAAAAAATTTTCAAAAAAATTAATTAAAATACTTATGTAACGATTAAATGAATAAAATTATGTGCTTTTTATTCATTAAATTTAGTTATAAATCATTTTATTCTTTAATTTGGTTTACTTTGAATTAAAGATATGAGAAACCATTTGAATGACTTTTAATTATTTACTCATTTAAATAATAACATTTTTCATCGAATGTAAGCAAACTTATCTCATTTGATAATAATATATCTAGGACAATTAAATATTAAATGAGATATTGAGATAGCCAAGTTGGTAAATATTCTAAAGTACATTCTAAAGGACATTCTAAAGGACCTATCTCATCCCCTGATTCTATTGTTAAATTTGTGTAAATACTGATTAGAGAACCTTGGTCATTAAATTGGTCATTACCCAAGAATTTGCATAAATTTTTGTCATAAAAGACTAAAAACGATGGAAAGGAGAGGGCATTAGATTTAATGATTAATCGACTTTTGATTTCTATGTTTTCCGTCATTCGATCGTTGGTTTTGACGACAAAACTAATCGGAACTAATATATTGCCGTCGATTTATGTATGTCTTAGTAGTCATCAGATGATTCTCTTTTCTCACTATTTTTTTGGGGATTAAATGGGATTTTCTTAAGAAATTCACTGATTTATAGGAAACCCGACATCAGTATTGACTAATTCTGAGCGATAGTCCGCTAAATATTGTCTGATTGTGACCTGATTTATGCAAATAGATATGACTACAACTTAATTAACAGAAGAAAGGGATAGTCGTTTAAAGGCTTTACTTGACTTTTGACTTCACATCGGATGTTATACAAGTGTTGGCCAACAAATAAAACCATTAATTAAGAGAATGTGAAGAAAAGTTAAGAAAAAGAGAGAGTCAGCAGAAATGAGTTAATAAATTAATTTTGTTTGAATAGAATGAGACATAAAAGTCAATACAAATATTATCTTTTCATTTGAACCCAGAATTTGCAAACATTTATGGAAAGCTATTCTATATATTAAACAAATTCTAAAGATTACGCTTTATTTGAATAAAGTTTATGTTTTTTGTGAACAACAGATCGTTTGTCAGCAATTGTTTTGATTTTAAAATAGTTTTTTATTTTTAAAATGTTTTTAATTGATTTGAATTTAATTGAATTAAATTATGATTTGAATTGTAAACTGAATTGAAATGAATTATTAATTAAAATTTTGAATTAACTTTTGTTTTAAAATATTTTTTGTTTGATATGAATTTTATTTTGATTTGAGTAAACAATAAACAATTGGATTTTGTTTTAATTTCTATATTTGGTTTTCATTGATATCTAAATTTGTTTAATTAATTGTGAAACTGTGCTGTTCTGTGCTATTCTGTTCTTTTCTGTGCATATTGGTTTTTTAAGCAACAAATAATATGTATGTAATTAAAAATAAATTTCATTAATAACTTCTAAATTTTAAGAAATGATAAAATTTTTTTAATTAATTAGAATTTTAAGTAAACGTTAATTTTCAAACCACAGAACTGTCAGATGTCAATGACTTTACCGTTAGATTTCACTATTTTTAATGTATTGATTAAAGAAAAAATATTAATTTCTTGAAATTTATTTGTAAGCATTTATGAATTGAAACGAAAGCATATCTTATGTTATATGAATTCACTTCATCAGAGAATCACTTTTTGTTTGACAATTGTTTGAGTATTAATTATTATAATAGACTTTTGTTTACTCCAAACAAATATGAATTCTTATTTGTATATTGATATCTATTTAAATGTAACTAGTTCAAATACAATTTCTCAGCTTTAATTATAATTATTTGGATTATAATTATGAAATCTTTGAATTTCTGAAAAATAAGTTCATTTTTTATTAAATAAAAAAAACAAAAAAATAAAACTCAGAATTTAAAGTTTCGGAAAGGAATTTGAAAAGCAATACTCAATACTAAATGCTGAATGCTCTAGGTTATATTATTATATTAGTGACAATAAGTTTCATGAGAGTCATGAAAATATAGGAAATTGCTGTCAAAGGAAATGAGAGCCAATATGTCTCTCCTCCTATAATATTAAGAATTATTGATGTTATTATACCTATAATTCTGTGCTTCAATTCAATCATTCCTTTAATTTTAAGAATATTTAAAGTTTTATTCAGTAGTTTTCATTACTTTTTCCCTGTTTTGTGCAAGACTATTCCTTAAATTTAACTAGTAGTTTTGTCTGTCTGAGCCCAAAGTAATTTAGAAATCCCAGATCCGACCATAAATGCAAAATCTTTTGAATTCTATTGAATTATTTTCATTTGATTAGTTTCGGGAAAAAACATCAATAATTGTCTGAAGCCATAAGAAAGGATTGAATGAAATGTAGGGCACATTCTTTAGTCAACTTCTGTTTAGAGAAGAGAAATGACTGAAAATATTTTAATCAATAATTTCAAAGAAATAACTTTCGACTAAAATCTTTATTTGAAAGCAATTGATTACATGGAAAATATGGATTTCTTTATATACACATAAAAAATATATAATAAACAGAAGATTCAATACTTTTAGATTCAAAGATTGAAGATTTCATTTGAAATGTTTTCCCAAATAATTTCGTAATTTTATTGAACAAGAATTTCAAAAAACATCTTTCATTTAACCACTTATTTAAACAGATATTAAAAACACAAATTATATTCAGTAATGATATAAATGACATCAAATTTAGTTTAAGTATTAATTAATTAAAATTATAACTCTTTTATCTAATCTATAGATTTGATTTGAAAGTATGGAACCGACTCTAACCCTCTAAAAGCTCTATAAGGATATGATAACAGTTTGACATCAATTTCTTTCCAAAACTGATTTCATAATTGGTTTTACGGTTACGACACTTAAAAATATGTTTAAACATTTAATGTCCAGTCGTTCAACAATTGTGTCGATAAAGAAGTATTTATAACAAATAGTAAAACAATTTTCGATAAATTCCTTGAATTAATCGCTAAAGAATTGAAGAAAAAGAAATGAGTTTTGTTTCGATGAATTTACTCAACGATTGGTTTGAAATAGATTTAAGATTTTTTTGAAATAAAGAGAATTTGATTTTAATTAAACCTCTGATTTGAAACTTGGAACCTTTCTAAACAAAATCATTAAATAAAATATTTAAATCAATATTTGAGGTCAATATTTATTTGCGTCTCCTTCCGGGCCCGTTAGCAAAGCTGGCGGCAGACATTCCCATCAGGTGTTTGGCCGCTTGACTACCAGAAAAGCCTCGACCCAATCCTAAGTCGATTCCTCGCTTTTGACTAAAATAAAAGAAAACTTTTCGTTGAGTTTAAGCTCTTTTAATTCATTTTCAACTTTAAATTAGCAAGGCAAATTATCTATTGTTTCAAAAAGTAAATCTTAGTAAATAGGAAAAATAAGCTTGATTTATTTTGGTGTTCTTTCTAAGTTTAGATTCAATTTTAGTGAGAGATATCACAAAATGGTCTCAAATTTGAGTGAATAATGACTCGATTACAGACCAATCCATTAGACTTTTGGTCGTTTCAATAGAATGAAAAAACTTTTGAATGTTTTATCTATCGTTAGGGAAGACGTAATGTATTAGGAAAGTACTCACTTCTTGTAGAGATCCAGTTCACTGTTGGCAATACTTTGTGACAGAGTTTCTAAAACATTCAACACTTCCTCTGGATTTTCGATTTCAATTAAACTCCTTTTTGTTCGCCTGAATTAGAAATATTGCAATAAATAAGAATAGCTTTGACTCAAATTATATTACAAACTAATAGTCATTTATGACATCAATTTATTGCATCAAAACTTTTATTGAATTTTTGTTTCTCTTTTTTTACAAATTAAATATTAATGAGTTTATGTGTAATCGTCTCATAAACTATATTATAATTATCGGTTCATTCAAATAGTACTGCCTCGGGTATAATATTTAGATAAATATGTTTGGTAATCGAAAATGTATCTTGGCACATCTATAACATCAAGAACTTTGAACTTCAATAGTTCTGTGCCTTCTATGAGAACCTATAGATTTTTTTCATATAAAAACTATTATTAGAAACATTCCCTATTAATCATTTGATGATTTATCTTGATGAAATTACCAAAAATAGCGATGAAATGACAATTTATTGTCAACACTTTGATAGGAATTTATTGACAAATAATTTACAAAAAAAAAATAATTTAATTTGTATTTTGATATTATTTTTAGAAAAGATTTTTCGATTCATTTTGTTTGCGATGAGAATCAAATGGACTTTAATTAACTTTTCGATTGAAAGCTTAACAATTGATTGACTTTTATATTGAGTGAAACAAAGAAATAATGAAAGTTTAGTCGTCGAAGAGTTTTGGTTTCATTTTAATTACTTTATTGGATCTAAACTAAAGACTAATAAGAAGTCTAATATTATTCGCCGATTGTTTCAAAAGTGAAAACTCTTGGAATTTGAATAATTAATTTTATAAATGATTAGACACTAACTCTAACTTTTGGGTATTATTTCAATTTGAAAAAAAAAGAATAAATTAATTGAAAATATTTTCAAACATAAACTCAATATTTTTCTGAGAGGTTTTTATTTAAAAAATCAATGAAACTATGCTTGTTCTAGCTCAATTGCCTTATATATTATGTATTAGTACTAACTTTTATAATAATTTTTATTAGAAATGGAGAAAATGCTTAACTTTTATGAATTCCTGAGTCAACTGAATAGTATAGGAGTGATGCAAATATTTGGTATTTGTTTTATTCTATGATAACATTTATGTGAATTTACTTAATATTTCAGTGAAAGCTTTTTTCAATCGATATTAAATTCATTGAAGTCATCCCAATATAGAGTCGAATGAAAGGCAGACTTTTCTTTTTATTATATGACTTTCGTATAAAACAATCATTTTTTAATTTAATACTTCATTCGCTACTAAATTCAAATTATTATTATTATTATAATTAACTCATTTCACTTTTTGATTAATTTTACGACTAATTAGTTTTATTTTATTGATTTTGACCATAAGCTTAGCAATAATTTTCTAATCTAGCTAAATTAGCTTTTAATAGGAAAAAAGTGAAAATCAAATTCATCTAAAATCTCAATAATTTCGAGAACTTTAATATTAATAATATTTAGTAAAAATTATAATAAAAAACGAAAGCTTTTGAAAACTCGTTAAATGAGTAACTGTTTGTCGACAACTGTATTAACAAAATTAATTAGATTTTACTTAAGTTTTACCACAGTTTTAAGTTTTCATAATTTGTAGTTTGTTTGCAAGTTTAAATACATTTGCAAATTCAAAATCTAATCATTGATACAAATGTTTACTAAATTTATGCTATAAAAGTGTCTTAGATTTCATATGAAATCACATTTTACTTATTCTCCCAAATATTCAGACATTAAAAAACTGAGAGCAGACACACAACAAATTCTGTGTTCTATAGGAGTATATCAGCCATGGATTAGACGTTAAATGATTTTAAAATTCAACAAAAGTTTCTGATCTCATATTTCTTGTGATCATTGGTTTGAAAAAACAAAACTTTAACAGAATGAGGACAGAATAAGGACAGAATGAGGACAGAATGCGAATAGAATATGAGAACTTAACTTACCTCTTGTCTGTTTGTGGAAACGCAGAGATAAGTGAAATATAGATAATCGATACGATTATAGCGATTGAAACACATTTTTCTCCGATGAAATTCATTTTCTGAAAAGTAGTAAATATTGTCAAAAGTTTTAAAATTTATGACTGTTTTGTAAGGATTGACATCAATAGACATCAATTGATAGTATATTTCTAACAATAGTTTATCGAACTATTGTTTATAAAGTATTAAGTATTCAATGAACGGATTATTTGATTGATTTATCATTTGGTTCAACAAATCAATTGATGGATTGCTTCCCAAAAAAGTCTTGAAAATGCTATCAATCAGTGGTTAACAGTATTTTAACCCCTGATTTGATCCGTTGTTTATTAATGAAAAACAATCTCTTGTTGTCTTTCAATGTTTTGATCAGATTTTTATTAAGACATAAACGAGATATTTAATTATGGCAAACAAATTCTTTGCATTACAAGATTACAAGAGTTGATCCCAAAGAAGATATTTGGGTAATCAAATGAGAGTACATAAAACGAATAATTTTTTGGAGAAAATCCTACTATTCGTCATCTAATATAACTTATATAACATAAGTCGAGGACATTTTTATTTAGTTTGAATGAATATTTTAGTGGAAATTCTGATTCCTTTGAATAACGAAAGAAATTGTTTATTATCTCAAAATGAAAACAACGAAATAAATTATTCACAAAATGGGATATCGTTTCATATAATTGTGGCTTCACTTCAGCTTAACTTTATTTTACTTTTTATTACATCCAATGAATTCTTTACTCATAAGAGTTATACAAAATCTTATATAAAATCATGATTTTATAGTCATATCTTTTTTATATTCTATTCTTTTAGTGACAAATGTTAGCCAAGTTTTGAGCAATAATTTACCCATCACCAATTTTCAAATAAAAAAGAACCCCTTTTTCGTTAACATTACATAAGATGTGAATTAAATGAAGTCTATAAAATAGTGCTAGCTCAATTGTCTACTAAGATTGCTACTAAAAATTCATTTACTTCGACTCGAGTGAGTCCTAAACTTATTCGTTAGTTTGCGATGAAAACCATTTGTGATTGAATTCCCTTAACATATAATTGTTGTAAATTATATTAATGGACAGTTTTGTGACCCAACACATTCCATAATACAAGAAATGTTGCCATAGTCTAATGACCATGCCACATTAGACAACTATTTGTAAACAAGAGTTAAGGAATGTTCAAGAATTTCAACTCTTATGAGTGGGTTTTGGAATTCAATTCAAAGCACTTCTGGAATTAGAGATCAATTCAATTAAAGACAACTCCACTATAATGTCAACTTTGAAGCCAATGGCGATTAAAATTAATCTAAAATGATAATGAAGTTTTAATGAACAAGGACAAAAATTGACAATTCTATTGTTCAAAAAGAAAATTTGAAAAATTATTTATATATAAAATAGATTTCACATTAATTTTGAAAACCTTGAGTACCATTCAGTGGAAGTCAACCCTTAAATATTTTGAGAATTCATTTTATTTGTATCTAAACTAAGAGTCCGTATAATAAAACAGAATTAATATAAATCTTCAAATGTCTTGACTTCTATCGATTCATTTGTCAGAAAACCTTTTGATTAGAGAAAAGTCTCGGAATTAAAAATTGTATGAAAACTGAGTTATTATTAATTAAGTTAATAGTGTTTTAGTCCCAAAAGTAAGGAAACACTGAAAGACTCGGGGCGTATATGAGTTGATTAGACAATAAGTCAGACGTAAGTCATCGGTAATGAAAAGTGAATACTATTTTTGAGGTCAAAAATTAATGCATAAAAAGAAAATCTATGTTTATATTTAACATTTGAACGAAATTCTTATAAATAATTCTGTGCTTTACTTTTGCTATGCATTGAAATTGTCTGATATATTTTAGTAAAAGTATATCAACAAAAATCATCATAAATATTATATGCCATCCCTTATGAGGTGTGGAACTGCATGAATAATAGATAATCATTAGGAACCGTTGAAATATACAATTTATGTCTAAAAGTAAAAGAAGTATTTCTCTATTTGTCTGTCTTTTGCTCTGATAATAGGGTTTCCTTTTTTGATTGGATTATAAATCAAATATAAATTTGATTACACAATAGTCTGTGTTATAATGGTATCAATCATTGGGTAAAAACGGAAAACTGAAACTTTTTTGTTGTTATCATTAAAAACGTTTCACTAGTTTTCAAGTTTTCCTTTGGTTTCGAAATTTTCTTTTTATTTTATTTCGCCTCCAAAATACATAACATATTTACACATCTCTTGAAAAAAATGGTGGAAAACCATCACTACTTTTCATATGAGTGGTGACGTCGTGTTATGCTTTTAAATTTGAATTTTATTATGGGATTAAACTTTTCTTTTCTTTTTCTTTCCAAACAAATCAACAAAAAGTCAGATGAAATAAACTGAGGATATTTTACTCAAATAAATAGGAATACATTTATCACTTCCCATACTTTCTGACAATTTTGAGGTAAAGAAAAGATAAGGAGAAAGTCATTGAAATTACTCTTTAATTCATAAGAAGATGTGACGCATCCCATGGATATCAATGACTACTCTCTTTCCAGACACAAGTCATGAATTTTTTAACATTTTTATTACTGACAAATACTTTACATCCGTTTCATGACCTCAGAAATGGATATTTTCCTGTTTTCATATTCTTTTTTATATCATAAATTGTAAGAAAAAGGCACTAAAGTCATTCAAGTACCTTGCTCATCTTCGATTGAATTGCAGTCAAAATAATTTAGTTTTCATATTATTTACTTCAAAGAACTATAAATTATATTCATTTCACTATATTTTCAGCATTAGTTTCGTAGTAAATAACTACTAAAATACCATTCTTATAGATAAGAATATATAAATTAAGCAAGGATAGATTTCTAGATCTCAATATAGCTTTTCTATTCTCACGAGAAATTACTTTTTAATAAGTTATGGAAATTTGATTCAATTAAATCAAAGATTAGATCATTAAATCAATACGAAATGAATTAATATTATATCGAAACTAAAACTAAAAATAGATTTAAGAAATGAGTTTTCGATAAAATATTTCTTTTTCCCCATATTTTAAAAGAAAATAATTATTAGAAAACTTAATGGTTTGAAACCATATTTTTTATCTCTAAAAAAGTCACCACAAACTCAGAACTAAAATAAAGTAAAAATTTATATGAGTGAGTGATAAAGAGAGAAAGTAGGAGAGAGAGAGAGAGAGAGAGAGAGAGAGAGAGAGAGAGAGAGAGAGAGAGAGAGAGAGAGAGAGAGAGA
>JAQIXI010000181.1:0-31604 GCA_034700165.1 Galumnidae sp. Gr-Ori-00277 | reverse complement strand
GTTTGTTTGAAATTCTTTAGTTTTATTAGAATTTAATTTTATTTAAATTCAATTTGATTTCAATTTTACTTAAGAGTTAGAATTGAATCAAAATAAGTTATTAATGTTTACTAAATAATAATTTATTTGTGATTTTATTTTTGTAGTGAATTAAGTCATTTAATAAATTGAATTATTTATTAAAAATGTTGAAAACAAATTCAATTCTGAAATCAAAACAATTAATAAAAATATCGTTTAATTGTTTTAAAACTAATCACTATTTAAATGAAAATATCAGTGAAAATGGTGTCACTCAGAATAAGTCTAAAATATCAAAAAAGATACTCGAAATTGAAGAGAAGTTACGATCGGATCCAAACAGTCCTTTGGGACGAATCGAGAGAACTCCACAAAAGTCAGACATTGATATAAATGAGAGGACAGAACAGAAGACAAGTGTCGATCCATTCGCTCCTTTCAAAGACAATTGCAATCCATTGACGGGTGAAAAAGGAGGACCGACAGGACCGGAACCCACCCGTTATGGCGATTGGGAACGAAAGGGTCGCGTCTCTGACTTCTAATTAGTTTTTGTTTAGAAATAGTTTTGAAATAAAAATTTGACAAAAAGTTATTCAATGAATAAAAACATTTCTAAAAACGATTTTTATTTGAAATTTGAAAAACGATTTAATAACTGAAAGAATAAGTGCTCACAAAATGAGTTTATTTTAAAAAATCGGTACAATATTTGTCGTAATAACTAATAATTAGTTTGAATGACAATTGGATGCATAGAGAGTGAGATATTAGGTATACAATAGTCTTATTTTAATATAATTTTTGTTTCAATAGGTTTTCGATAAATAATTACATTTTGTTCTCTCAGTTGTGTTGAGTTTTTTCGTCGATTTTAATCATTTTTCGATCTCTTGTTTGGATCAGAATTTAATTCATTTAAAATTTATTATTAATATTTTACACAATTTTTTTAAAACTAATTTTTCATTCTTTCAATTAATGAAATAAAAGAAATTTTGGATAATTTTTTTGTTGACAATTGTTTTGGAAACTAACCTCGAATTAGTTTTAACTAATTATAAGTTTTTTTTTCTATAGTCTTATCCAAAGAATTGAAAATTAAGAGCTTTTGTGAGCGTTTGTTATGCATAAGTTTGCACCAAATTATTAAATAATTTAAACAATTTTCTAATTAAATCATTTTGTTATAAAAAGGCACAGTTTTTGACCCAAGTTTGGACTCAACCAACAATTTGTTAGAATTGAAGTCCACTCGCGATTCAATTTTTTTTATTAAATATAGTCATATTTAATGAGAATTTCATTAATTAAACTTTAAAAACAGGAATTCATAATAATTTGTCAAATTTTTAACGAATCAATAAATCTTCAAAAAAGCAAAATTCGAGCCAAAGACCACTGAAATCCTCTGTTTTTTCATAAATAAAACAATTTTTGTGTTAAATTCTATTAAAAATTCGTGAAGTCTTTATTAGTATATTTTGAGGTCTAATTTAACTGTTTTTTATCTGAAGTTCATTTGAAAAGTTGGTCTCAAAAGTGGAGATCTATTGTAATATAAGTTGTGATCATTTGTTGTATTAAATTTAAAAAAAGAACCGGATTTTAGCTGAGAATCGAACTGAATATATAAAAATAAATTACTTTTGACATAATGTAAGCTATGATTCAATTATTAAATTTGTTAAATATTTTCGTTAATTATAATTAAAACTTAATTCAATTGATATTTAATGCGTTTTTCATATAAATAAGAAACTTTTCGTCCATAAAACGAATGTCTATTAAATCAATGCAAAAGTTTTCAATTATTTAAATAACTTTTTTTTTGTTGTATCGCTTAGTAATGGAATGCGTGCTTAAAATGCACGTACAGATGAATATGAGATCAAATTGTCTTTTTGTGCACCACTTTTGCTTAATCTGTTGATAATGAGTCGAAAAGTGCTGAAAACTGGGCTCAAAGTTTTGCATTTAAACACAATTTTCGATTCAATTAATATTTGATTTCAATTTTTGTTATCATAAAAACAATTAAAGTATGGAAAGAGTGATATCACACATCAGTAAAGCGACTGCTGGTAATACTCGGAGATCGGGACTGAATCACAACTTTGTGCCCATTTTTGGTGATGTGTCCGTCGCTTTCAACTATAATAGCCGTTGATTGAAGTTCTTTGTTGTTGGGGTCGTCGTCGCCATTCTTTTTATTTTTCTTACGTTCGGTGTAATCCCTCCAACATTGCTGGATAATTGTCGAACAATACACTTCCCTTTGTCGCCACAGAGTACTACTGATGTGCTCGAACTCACCCAACTTAGGGGCTACTTCTGCTAATTCGGCCGTTTCTTCGATGATGTGTCCTTTTCTGGCGAAGAAGTCTTTTGTGAGCGCATCCAAAATGTCGACACAATAACACATATCTCCGACACAAATTGGAATATCCATAGAAATCAGTTTGAATTTATTGGGTTTTGGTATTTGGAGCGGTTCTTCTAATGCGTGTACAAAATCTGGTAATGCATGGAATGGAATGAATTGCGTTCCCTTTGGATCAAACTTCTGCCAAATCTCATAATACATATCATAGTCATCATCGGTAAGGCCTTCGTGAACGTCTTCAGTGGCCTGACTGTAGTTCTCTAATATGACAGCGATATACATATTTATGATTATTAGAAACCCTATTATAAGATAAGAAACGAGAAATGCGATGGCGATCCCCCGATTGCCACAATTGCCTTCGATTTCACTGGTACCCTGTTCACAGTCAGTCTCATCCATAATGGCCTGCAACACATCACTCCAACCGGCACTCGTCGACATTTGGAATAATAGTATTAAAGACTTGAAAAAAGTGCCAAAATTGAAGGTCTCGTCCACTCCATAGCGTTGTTTAACATTCATAAAGAAAGACATTCCGAAAATGGCATAAATGAACATGACCAGGAACAACAACAAACAGATGTTGAACAGTGCCGGCAATGACATGGCTAAGGCGAACAAAAGAGTACGAATGCCCCTTGCTCCTTTCACTAAACGTAGAACTCGACCCACTTTCACAACTCTGACTATTCTTAATAGAGTGGGGGATAAGAGAAACTTTGCGACCAAATCTTTTAGAAGAACAGCTAAAGTGTTAAACAAATTTTGTTTAAATAAAATGAACTAAAATTTAGGAAATATTTTACTTATAATTGAGAAAACGACGACAACGAAGTCAAACATATTCCAGGGCTCTTTAAAGTAATACCAGCGAAGAGCAAATATTTTGAGCATACATTCAGCAGTAAAAACAGCGATGAAGAATAAGTTTAGTCTCTCCAATACAAGACTATAAGTGGGAGTTTCCTCGTACTGATCCATTGCCATTATGATCATATTGAGAGCGATGAACAGCATAATAATCATATCGAACTTCTTGTTTGTGGTGACGTCGAAGATTATTGCTTGAAGTTTGAACTAATAATACATTAAAATAAGAGATCTAATGACCACTTCATTTGGTTGTACTTACACGGGGTCTGGGGATGGCTTTCGCCGGCTTTTTAGAACCCATTTTTTTCATTGCATTATAATATTTTTTCTGGTCTTCAGTCATAAACATTTCAAGACTACCGCCCGCTTTCTTCTTCTGTTCATTGAAGTTATCGATAATAACTCCGATAAACAGATTTAACGTAAAAAAGGAGCCGAAGATAATGAAGAATACAAAATACAAATACATATATAAATTGACTTCTTTTTCGGGCTGATCGAACTCTTTCTGTTGAGAATCGATGGCGTTATCCATTATTTGTGTCCAACCCTTAAAAGTAGCCTTTCGTTTGAAAAGAAATAAAACGATAAGAGACTTAAGTGGAATATTAGGGATTTGTTGAGTGACTGACCACTTGAAACAGTGCTAAATATGCGTTCAATACATTGTCGAAATTGATTTGTGGATTATACCACTCAGTGTTGTTGGCGTTGTCACATGCTAGTTTATTTGGAATGTATGTTGAGTTGTGTCTCACTTTAGTTTCTTTGTCTACGCATTGGTAAAACTTTCCCAGGAATAACTGGACGCCCATAATGGAAAAGATCAACCAAAATATCAGACAAACCAGGAGTACATTGAAAATGGCCGGAATCGCTTGGATTAGAGCATTGACCACAACCTTTGATTGCAAACTAGTGTTAGACTTTTGGTTAAAAAGTTTTTTCATTAATTTATAGGTAAAATTTTGATCCTGGTCAAATTATAATTTAATAAAAGTTTAGATTATTTTAGAAATTATATGAATGAGCGGTCATTTGGTGGCGGAAACAGTGGAACAGAATATTAGACTTTTAATGAAAGCATTCGTTTTGAGATTACATATAAAGCAATCTAAAGACTTGAGTGGATAAGACATGAAAAGCTGACAAAACATGCATTGGTTAGTACTTACATCACTTCGACCACCGATAGAGACAATGACAGAACCCATTTTTAAATTAACAAAAATTGATGTTTGAATGCATTTCACATCAATTTTTAGTTATAAAATTCAGGCAAAATAGTAATAAAAAGTGAGTCCAGTCTTACCCGCATTCCTTGGAATCGAGACAACGCTCTAAGAGGTCTGAGTGCCCGAAGAGTTCGCATTGTTTTGAAGGCCTGGATCCTTCCGGCGCCAAACCAAGTGGCGATTAAATTGATTACTGATACCTACGGTTCGGGTCGGAAACAAATGGCGAAACTAATTAAACCCTCGAATACATACCTCTAAAACTTAGGGACTAATCAATTGTTAGATATTATTTGAAAGCATTTGTTTTGTTTCAAAAGATTGTATCGAAACTCACCTGAAATCGAAATAATTGAGAAATACTCTAAAGAGAGTGTTTGCAAAACAACACTTAAGACAATATGCATAACAGACACAACATTTTCATACAATTAGCTAAAAGTTGTCCACAAATACAAAGCCATACCATTAGACAGAAGAACAAACTATTTCTTACGATTGAGACAAAGCATTGATTAAAAAATGACACAAAAGACTGTATTTATATATCGATTCTAAAGACCAGTAATTAATTTGAGATTTTATTTCATTTTAGAATAGGTTTAGGCTTTTGTTTTTGTCAAACAGTTGTTTTGGTCACTTACTCTCATGCCTTCCAAACGGGACATCGCCCGCAATGGTCGCAACGCTCGTAATGTTCTCATGGTTTTGAAGGCAGGTATTTTGCCTAAACCTGCTAGACCAACTGCCCAGTTAAATAATGACACCTATGAGTGCAGCCAATGTTCAATCGCTGTACTAATAACGGAAGTGAAGCCCCTATGCCTCAACTCTGGCACTGAAGGGCACTCAACAGCACTCAACAAATCACTACTAAATCTAATTGAATCTAATCGTCACTCAAACACACATTTCATTCACTCATCATTTGAACAATAATTTGATTATATTTTTGGTGTTATTTTAATGAATTGAGACAATGATATCCCTTACCATAACAATTGTAAAGTCGAGCCAACACCAGGCATTTGTGAAATATTTGGCGAACCCGAAGGCAACCCATTTGATAAGCATTTCGAAAAGAAAAATAACAGTAAAGAATTTGTCCATGTACCCCAAATACTCCATAAATATTTCTTCTTTTTTAAGGTTAACGTCTTCTAACGCCTTAAACACAATTGAAAACAATTGAAAACAGTTAGAGAAGGGATGAACTGTAAGTAAGACATACCAAAGCCATACTACTTATTAAAATCAATACTATCACTAATGTCTCAAAATATTTGTGTTCCACTAATTGATAGCACCACAATCGGATTGCTTTCCATCTGTTCCAAAATGGTGTCTCTTCGAGACATGAGGGACAGTACTTATAAAAACTTTCTGGGAAGCACTCAGACGGATATTCGCTGATAATAACATCAGCGGTTGCGGTCTCCAACTTGTCTGCGTTCATATTCTCTTGCATTCCATTCAAATCGCCGTTTTTGTTGAGCTCTTCTTTAGAGCCCATTAGGTCTTCGTTATCCTTCTTGTCCTCATCGAGTGATGAACGACTGGACGGCTTTTTTAGGCTATTATAAGATTTGTTACTCAAATTATCGTCTTCTTTGGACAGCCCTTTGTCTGCGCTTATCATAAGTTTCTCAATTTGTGCGTCTTTTATAGCATTTCCTAATTTCACAGAATTTAAGACATTTCGAGCGCTGTTTTGAAATTTTAGTTTTCCCTGAATTGCAATTTCGAGTCCGTCGCCCACTACTACTTCAAGGTCTGTGTGGTCTTTTGGACTTAACTTCTTATCCCTCATAACCTGTCCGTCCATTAGAACAATCTCTCCGCCCGTCATTTCGTCCATTTCTTCTCTTATGTCTGCCGTTTGGTCTCCGATTTGGTTTCGGGTTTTCGATCGAATAATCTGTTAATTAAATAAAACAAATTTTATAGAATTTTTTAAAAAAATTCTATAAAAACGACAAACTTTTAAAGCGTGAAGTGTTTTGTTTTTAACCCATTTACTGCCTCTGGAGAACCGATCAAACGCTTCCTGAAGTTTCTTAGTGTCGGCGCTGTCAGATGTCGGCGCCGACAGATTAGAAGTACCGAACGATGAGAGGAGAAGCGCTAAGAATAAGTTAAGTAAAACTAAATTGCCCATCACTACAGTGGCCAAAAAGAAGGGCACACAGGGAGCTCCTGACACACGCATACAGTCCCACATGGATTCAATCCATTCACCGCACAAAACGCGAAATACTATCATAAATGAATGCATAAAGTCAACGAAGTTCCACCTTGGTACATCTTGACCTCCAAAACTATAAAACAATAAATGATTATTAAAATTAATTAATTAATTAATAAGAATGAAGGGATGACACACTTTTCGATGGTATAGTTTTTGCCAAATAATTGCATTCCCATTACGGCAAAAATGAATATAATGATAGCCAACACAAACACAAGATTTCCTAAATCTCCGACTGCTTTACCCATAATAGAAATGAGTAAATTAAGTGTTGGCCACGATTTCGCTAATTTGAAGACTCGAAGCTTTAATGAAAAAGTGGTATCAATTAATTGATTTAACCCTAATTTATATAATACTCACTAATCTGAAGGATCGCAATACAGATAAACCCGAAACTGAGGCCAAACCCAACTCTAATAATGAAAGAACGACTATAACGAAGTCGAATATATTCCAGCCCTCTCTGAAGTAAAACTTTGGACTCAATGCAATTAATTTCATCGCGGCTTCGATGGCAAACGTCGCCGTAAAGAACTGTAAGAATATATTGATGTATACATTCATTATTTAAATATTATTATTGATTATATCTATTAAATGCTTTTATTAGCGTTACGTTTAGGTATCGGTTATATCATTATATCTAATATATCTGATATCTGAGCCAACATTTCCTAATATATATATTAAAGATATGATTTACTCTTAAAATAATTAAAATCAAATGAATAAAAATTAAGTAAATCCAAAATGATTTTTGAACCCTAAATAGTAAAGAGAATTTGTCCTAAATTTGTGCTAAATTTTCAGACTATTATTATTATTATTGACTAAAAGTGAAGTTTATTTGAATTTTGAAATATATGAGATGTGAATTCAATTAAAATATTTGAATCAGTGATTACTCACATAATTTCCATTTTGTAACGCAATTTCAAATTCCTTATCCATATTGTGGTGATCCATAGCCATGAATAGTGTGTTGACTACAATGCATAATGTAATGAAAAGTTCCATAAAAGGATCGAAGACAATGAGAGCCACCAATTCTTGAACTCTGACCCAACACCAACAACAGTCCCAAACACAGAGAATATCTATACACTTTAGGCAACCGGTCAGAAAACGTTCTTTAAATAAGGGTCTCTCCCCTTCGTCTTTATCTGAAGGAAAATAATAGATGGAAACTATATAATGGTTAAGAATGTCCGCTATAAGTGCCCGAAGGAAGTGTAGATTTACTATAATTAAGTGATTAAATTTAGTATTAATTCGTATTATTTAAATTTGATCCTCTCATTTGTTAGCTCTCTTTCTCTCTCCTCTCCGTCTCTTTCCTCTACTTTAAAATGTTATATAATAACTTATATTCAAAAAATAATTGAAAGATATAGTTGAGAAGTGCCAAGGGGCAAAGTGTCTTTTCAGGGGAATTTATCAATTGTCTGTTAAAAAATGGTGTATATGAAATACTTTCATGAATTTTATACAAAAAGAATAATTTGGAACTCATTTATAGTTATTAATCGATTCTCATATTAAATGATAAAAAAATTTGAGAGCATTGAGAGCATCAAACTTTTAATATTATTAATATATAATATATAATATCTTACCTTTCAATCAATTCTAAAATTCTCTTGTTTTTAAAAACTTTAGTCATAAACTATAAGATTTCTATCACTTTTTAAATATTAAAAAGAATAACAGTTTATAACTTCAATTTGAAATGAGATAATACTCTCGACTTTAGATATATTTTATATATCAATAAAAATACTTAATTCTAGATATTTATAAAACTTCAAACTAATGGTCACTTTTATATCTGCAGTTATTACAACTTCAATGCTTTTCGAGAGTAATAACTATTGAATTGATTAAAATTTCAACAAATGTTTAGAAAAAAAATCAAATTTTCAAAACGAAAGCATTTTATCAGTTTCTCTAAATTCCTCTAAATTTCTTTAAATATTTCTAAATGTAATAAAACATACTTTAAATGAATAAAACTTAAAACTATAAACTAAGTGTTTAGTGGCTATAATTAAAAAAACAAGCAATAAATGTGAATACTAACCTCGATCACTTTGTTTGCTATGACGACCAGCTGCCTGTTCTATGATGTCGTTGAGAACCATTACATCTAAATTAAACGTTAAATTTATTTAATTATTTAAGAATAGGTATATATGAGCTCAACCTTTCATATCGACCATTGCTTGTCGAGGAGAGGGCTGTTGGTCTAAAAATGGGTTTTCGTTTTGTTTATGCTTTACAACCATATATTCTTCTGTGTCTAATAAATCCTAAAAATGAAAGAATAATTGCTTAACAAAACACTTTTTAAGACTAATTTTTAAATGAAATATGAATTTGAGAATCAATTGATTGGAAGTCAAAACAATTGTAAAATATTAGAGAAATTAATTCTAATATTTGTGTTGTATTTCATGCAATGCATTCGTGAATTTCTCAATCAATTGGTGGGGAATCGGATGATTAGTGGGCGCCAGAGATTGACCTCATTGTAGTATTGGTGTATATTTCGTCGGGATCTTAATTGACTCTCTTTAGTCCAAAGACCCCCTCCGCGGCCATAGATGTCTCCGTGAGAAGTGTATGATATACGGGATGAATGCGAAGTATAACTGGAATGCCTTGAATTGAGATTCGTATAAACAGGTATAATGATAGCTCCGTTCTCCTCAGACATAGGAGTGACGGCTGTGCTATCATCAGCATAGGGCAGGTGCTCTTGAGCGTCCAAATAGGTTTGTAGCACTAAAGGTTTGCGATCACCAAAGCGCCGACCATTTGTTCGGGCCCACGTCACGCTAAACTGACTGCCCCGACTGCCCCTTCTTAAGTTGAAGGGCGAACCGGGAAGACTGAGACTGGCCTGCAATACAAAACGGGAAATACACTATTTTTAAGTGATCAGTGCTGACTCATGCACTCCTACGACATGCAATTCGACAATAAGACAATCCGTAGACAATTCCAATGTATGTCGAGTGCACTCTATTTGTTCTTTGAATGCAAACTAAAATTCTATCACTTCTAAAGTTTTTCATTTCTAAAACATTTATTTTAAAACTAAATATTAGACAAAAATTCGATTTATATTTAATACACAAAATATGACAAATTTTAGGGCGATTTTAACATTATTTGCATTCGAGTTCTCACTAGAGATAATTGGAGTCGTCTATCATCCGACACAATTCACACATTAATTACATCGATTCCAATACAACATTAATACTAATTTGATATCTAAATAAACGATACATACGTTAGTTATCTAAACAATTAAGACAAAGATTACGCCAATCATTACAGTTAATGGTCTAACAGTGCGTTCATTCTGTTTGTAAACCTTTAAAATGATTTGTTTTTAACTTTTTATCAAAAACACTGAAAACCAATTCTAAAGAAAATTATTTACTAAAAAAGAGATAACCAAAAGAACTGCACTAAAGTTCAGTCAATTAAGAATAATAGAAATAAATCTTATTTTACAAAATCTGTCCCTCAAAAAGAAAAGAAGAAAATGAAGTTCTAGTAGTTTTGGGTAAAATAAAAAGTATCAAGGCAAGTTATAAAACAAACAGTTATACCCAACAAATGATTAATGCATTCTATTCTTAGGGCTGAAAGTAATTAAGTCTTGTATTGAATCCATTGGCAAAGATTTGCTGATTTATTATTTGATTTGTGGTCAAACAGAGTGAACGCTCTGTACTAACGGTCATTAAATGGTCTAACATTTCACAACTAAAGGTTCGGTAGTTTAACGATTACTACTGATTCCAGTTTCGACTAAACTAAGACTAATTATCTAAACTCTATGACTATATTCTATATCGATTTCGAGTCACAAATGCCGACAATATTTCATATTCAAAGATGAATGGAAAGGTCAGCCGAGGAATTGAGAAATGTCTTGTATTTATACCTTGACAAATTCAATGTCGTAAATCGAGTTCCGCCTTATTATTGAAAACCAAAGCTAAAAGTGCGGTTTGGGTCGAGTTTGATATTAAGGAAAAGACAACTAATTTGTATTAACGCAAAAACAAAAGGATATACTATTATTCGGGAACTAAGGGTTTGACTTAAATACTAGTTTTACACTAAAATTATAATCATTTTATGAATTACTATTAGATTAATAATCAATTGAAGAATGAATAGGAGTTTCTCTAAATTCTAAATTAAGTACAAAACTAATGACTATATTATGACTACTCTATTGGTTATAAGAAATTAGATATTTTTGGGCGGATTTTCTATTTTTAATATTTCGATGAAATGCTGGCAAAGAGTTTATTCAGAAATTAATATTAGATTTTCACTAAAATTAATATTAGAATAAAAACAATAAAAGCTAAACATTGACTCACTTTTCGCATTTTGCCGTTCAATCGGTTTCGATGTTCATGAGTGAGGCCACTGTCCCCGTCATCACTTTTAATAGAAGACCTATCTTTTAGGTCCCTATCGTCCGGTGTCTTCTCATGATGACCGACACCAGCACTTGCATAAAGATCATAAGAACGACACGAATAATCGGATGGACTTTTAACGACACCACTCTCTCTCATACTGGCGGCCATCACTCCGCTCTCTCTTATGGCTGCATTCTCTTCAGCCTGTCTGCAGGCCTCGGCATAGGCAGCCTCTTCAGCGGCAGCCGCTTCCTCTTCTTCTTCAGCTTTCTTTTGGAGTTCATCGTAAGACATGGCGACGATCGCCAAAATTAAATTTAGTAAATAAAATGATCCCAAAAATATAACCACAACAAAGAAGCCCATATGCCAAGGACCTGTCACACGAAGAATCATCTGATACAACGCCTCCCAATAATCCTGAGTCATTAGTCTGAAAGACGAGAGGAGAGCCCACCCGAAGTTATCGAAATTGGTGTAACCATAATTAGGGTTTAAACCGAAACCGGCCAAACAGGTATGGTTTGGGGGACAATGTCTGCAAAACACAATTCATTATCACTGAATAAAATTCGCAAAAATGAATCCTTTCTACAGTCTATAAGTTTTTAAATGAGATAAAAGACATGAACTGAGTCAAAATGAACTATTTCATTTTTTACACTTTTGCTCAGATCAGAGACATTTGAATGAAAAGTTTGAAATTCATCGAAATATCTCCCTAAAAATTATGGAATTCTTAATAAAAGTTTAAGATTTAATCCTTTAATCCTTTATTAAAATTGACTGAAATATGAAAATAACAAAATTAAAGTGAATTTAAGCAAATCTTCTAAATCTTTTGATATTTGATTCATAAATCTATGAAATGATAATAATTGAAGTGAAAGTAAGAGTCAAAGTAAGAGTGCATTCATTTGATTCAATCGATAAGAATAAAGTGGAAAATATGAAATGATATTTACTGCGAACTATTGCCGCACAGATATGGTTCTGCGCCCTCTGTTTTATAATACCAATTTGTTGAATTCTTGCCCCAATTAGTCCATTCTATGTCGGTGAGTGGTTGGACGGGTGAGTCGCGAATACACTTATGAGTGAGAACTCCCATATAGATTTGTAGTCCCAATAAGGCAAACACGGATAACGAAAAGCAGGTCAGGATTATTACATCCTTTAAGTTTTTTACTGATTCTATCACTGCGCCGACGATTGTTTTCATTCCTGAAAATTATTGGTATTCAGAATATGTTTAATCCGAAAGTGAAATGACGGCACTGTCTGTCCCTAACCTGGAATTACAGCAACAGTTTTTAAGGCTCGAAGTACTCTAAAAGTTCTCAAAGCGCTGAGATTTCCAAGTTCTTTGACTCCCATTGTAAGGTAGGCTAAGGCAATAACAACAAAATCCAACCAATTCCAGGGGTCCCTCAGATATGTGAACGGTTCCAATATGAAACCTCTTGCGGCCACTTTGAGACACGACTCAAAGGTATAAATTGTGGTGAATATGACTCTAAAAGTGTAAACCAATTAATGCTATTTGAGATGTGACTCAATGTATACTCTGTTCGTTCGATGGAGTCTTCCGGCGGTAATGTCATGAGAATGCAATTGACCAAAATTGTGACGATTACTAGAAAACTGAACATAGGGTGGACGAGCATATATATGGCCACTCGACGTATTGGGTTAAACGGATCCAATATCCACAAGGCGTTGGTTGCACTGAACCGAAAAATATCTTTTCCCTTGCTGATCACTGTAAACGTCTATAAATTGACCACAAGTATTATCACTTCCATGTTTTTTATTACACAAAATTTTTTTATTACTTTATTTTTCATTCACTTAAACATAATTTTGAGAATTATTTCGACTCTAAAGAGAATATTTATTACCAAAAATATGATTCAATTATTTTTTTTCATTTAAATAAAAGTCAAGGATTTCAATGAATTTCTAAATACAGACTTTAGATAATAGAAAGAATAGAAAAGTTTTGACAACAAATCAATTATTAACTCAAAAATTAAGATTCTGAATAAGTTGTTAGCTGTAACTGTAACTAGTACATTAATCTTTTAGATATTTTCAACAGCGATAAGAAAAAACATTTTTTTCCTTCACTTTTAAACTGATCTTAAATTAATAGCCCATAAGAAAGAAATGATTTTAAGACAATATTTTGTTGAAAATCCAAATTAGAAAAACTAAAACAAAATCAAACCCTAAATAATCATTTTGTCTGTTTTTTAAAAATGAGTAGACTTAAATAGTATCAAGCTCAATTTATTCATATTGGTATTTTATTTAAGAATACTTTCTTTAGAATTCGTTAATATTAATGTAATATAAAAATAATGAAAGTTTGTGGAAGTGCTCACCATTTTGTTTTCATAATATTTATCAATATCCTCTATCGGCGTTGCTATGAGTTCAGGAGGGAATTCACGTTGTAAAGCTCTTGGCAGTGGTAAACCGGCCTCGAGCATTGGATCGGGTTTGAGAGTGTCGTGTGCATGTGGAGCAATGTACGTCTCGCTCTGACCACAAACCAATTATTAGTATTCAATTTATCATTAATTCATTGATTCATTCACTCTTTCCGTTTAAGTTCAGTCATTGAGAATATTATTGAAAATAATTTTGGGTTTCATTTAAATAAATGCGACCAAAAAAACATAAACTTTGTTTGAGTTCAGAATAGAACAGAATAATTATTTTTGGACTTAATGTTCATTTTTTTATCAACGAATTAGCGTTTAATTCGGTTTTATGAGAATATTTATTCAGAATATGAGTCGACACACATTTTGCCCTTTCGTTTGTTTACGGAAAATGTTAGTCAATGTTTACAATCATTTCTCAATAAATTTGAAATAAGGTTTTGATCGAAATCTTATTGCACTCCTCTTTTGAAACCAATAATAATTATTCCAGAATACATATAAATTTACTTTATTATTGGTCTAGCACTAATTAATTTTGATACTTAAAAATAATTATATATTTCATTCAATTGTGCAAGGTGCTACTAAATTCTACTAAATTGAAATCTTATTTACTTATTGTAATTAAGATTTTTCTTTTTTTTGTCATTTAATGTAAAAACATATTTATAATACAATAAATTCTCGATTTAAGTCGATTTTTGGTGACTCAAAAATTTTGGCTAAAATAAAGTTAACAAACGATAGAAAAGACCCAAAAAAATCTATTGTTTTAATCGAATTTAGTATAAACAGTATTGGTTTAAATGGAGAATTTATTGTATATTAGAAGTAAATTAGAAAAGAGTTAACTTGGTTAAAATTTGTAAAATTAATGAATTCTAGCGAAAAAATTAAATTCTTAGTTCATTTGAATGTAAAATTGCCATGATGAATCGATATTTCTTTCATGTGTTAACCATTTTCGAGTTGAAGAATGTCATAACACGTGACTCCTTTAACCTCTTATTTTGAATTCAACTTAAAGTCATTCATATAATAATATTCCAAATATTTTGAAAATATCTTTCATTTCGAATGTTTGAGTGAATGTTGTGTTGAGCGGACCATAAAAATCGATTGAACTCATCATTCAATAAGAGGTCCGATAATTATAAAATCATTTAACTCTTTTAGATTGGATTCAATAAAAAGTATAACTTTTTTATACATTAAAAATATTATCAATTAATTCAATGAATCCATAAAATCAGTAAAAGAAACTAAAAAAGAGTCGATGAAAACGGATTATTAAACCCAAACATTGGGACAAAAAGTGAATTCGTGGAGACTTTGACCTATATTTTGATAGACAATCGATTGGATCGAATAATAAAATTTTATGCGTTTGAGAATCAACTCATTTGTAGTCTTCTTTCATATAATTTAATTGAATAATTTGTAAAATATTAAATCACTTGATTAATAAATGACCATGATTAAACCTATACTTATTACATTTTTTAAAATTATACTTCACTAAAGTTTATGATTTATTTTAAAAAATTGATTTATGAAAAATGATGAAAAACGATCAAGTAGCTTTTTGAAAAAAACCAATCAAAAAAGAAGATTGAATTGAATTTTGAAAGTATGGCTCAAAATTTGATTAATTAAATGAATTTTAAAAATTGTTTTTTTTTTTATGAGAGGAACCGTTTTTTAGTCACAGACTTCACTGCTATTCAATAATGCATTAAAAATAATAATTTTTGTTGAATTAAAATATATATATAAAAGGAGTAATTATTTTGATGCAAAGCATGCAATGCTTGCAATGCTATGAATGCAATGAAATACTTATTGATCGCATTGTGAACAGCGTTTAGAACATTAAACGGATTATAAGAGCAATAGTTTTGTGCAATTGTCACAGATTTTATAATTAAGGGAACAGACCTCGAGCTGAGCGATCCTCCTAGCGTTCTCTTCGGCAATTCTGGCCTGGATGGCCGCGAGTGACTCCCTCGTGAAGGGACGGAATGGCGAAGCATCCTCTTCCTCATTGAAACGGGTCGTCATTACAAATATATACACATATAAACACTCTGTGACCGGACTTAGAGGACACTCTCTTCACACAATTACGTGTTATAATCCTTTTGAATGAGTGGAACATAATATGAATAGAAGTAAACATTTAAATAATAACATCGAAATATCACACATTTATTTAGAAATTGTTTTTTAGGCAAATATTTAGCAGAAGACGACTGTAACTGTTCTACACTAGATTTACCTCAACTTAACGACTGTAACTAAGGACATATACACAGTTCCTCAATCATAGCACAGAATCGACCAAATGGTTGGGTTCGCCACTAATTCCTTACAATTTTTTCCATTTCATTCAACAAAATATTCATTTTTTTCAAAAATTAATGAAGAGTTTATATAAAAACTTGTCTAGATCACTTTTGTTTCAAACCAAATAAAAAAATAAGTTTCGTTTTAATTTAAGTAATATATCTAAGTTTATATGGATAAAGTATTGATATTAGCAAGATCATAATTTTTCTATAAAAAAATATTTAACAAAAAAATTAAAAATTTAACAAAAAATGATTCAATGAATTGTGTTTTGATTTTTGGGCCAAATTTTAAAAATTTTAAATTATTTAAAGTGTTTTAAAGAATTTATGAATCACTAAATCTTCGGTTAATAAAAAGTAAACATTTAATCAATGATTTACAAAACCAATAATATGGTAAATGACCAAGAGCACAATCAAATTGAGGCACAAAAAAATTTGGGCCCAAAAGCACAATAGTTGAGAACGACTGCTCCGGAATTTAGTCGATTCTGTGTTCAATATTCTGTTGTGGCCTTAGTTACTGTCGTCACGTAAGGAAAGTCTAATAAAACAAATGCAATCTTTGCATTCATATAAATAAATAAATTATTTGTAATAGAATTTTATGAAATTAAAAATTCATAATTTATTCGTTTAAACTATTGATAAATATATAGAAAGAGTTAAATTCGCGGAGAAATTAAATCGTTTCAAATGAGAGCTCAAAATAATTGGAAAGAAATCTTCAAAAATAAATAAACACTTTTTCACGAATAAAACACATAAATTCAATGAAAAGCCTATCGTTTCTGAATAAAAGATAAACACAAGAGTTAACACTTTTAAAGAAAATTTTGTTGATTTTTCACAAAAACGTTGAGATAGAAATCAGGAAAAAATGGTCACAACTAATACCTCAGGATTTCTCACTTTTCAGTCATAATTAGTGATGATTTGAAACTTAAATATTAAAATTTAATTAATAATTTTTTTAGACTAATAAATTTGATGAAACATGGTCATACAAATAATTATAATATTAATAATATTAATAACATTATAACATGACTCGTTGCAAGATTATTCATTAGAACAAGAAATAGGTTCAATTTAATAAATTCATCTGAAAGATAATAATTGAAATAAACACATCTTTTATCATATATTTAACAATTTTTTCCTAAATTTTAATCGGAATCTAAACAATGAGTTTATAACAAAGAATCCGATTTTTGAAGAATCAGTTGAATATTATTGCAATCATTGGAACAATTATTTGCATTTATTATTTGCTTATATTCTGCGGAAAATTCTGTCCTTTTTTTTGGTTGTGAAAAGAGGAAAGTAACGAAAGTGACGAAGTCTAATGTCTATTTCGTATATCAAACTATCGTAGAATCGATTCTCTTCTGAAACTGTGAGCACTATCTCTAGAGGGAGAAACCAGTCTTAACACAACACAGAGATTCACTATTCTTTTTAGGGCTCATTATTATTCTCATATCGTTTTCTATTATACATTACTATTATTATTATTTCTTTAAAATGTATCAAGGTACACGATTAGGCATCGATCATTTGATGAAGAAAAACACAAAATTTAACTAGAACATTTATGTGACAACTGTGCACGGTCACATAGAAATTATTAGACTGAACATAAATTAACTGAACATAAAGTTTTTGATTAGTAACAAGCACATATATAACTTAAATAGGATATGAAACTTTCTTTGTGATTAAAAAAATATGCAAGTTAATTATAAACAGGATGCTTGTAGGCTAAGGTAATTTAGAAAAATAAAAAAAATGTAAATAAGTTTTTCAAATTAATTTTAGTTTTTTAGTAATTTTAAATCAAATAAATTAATTCGAAAACAATTTTTTATTTTTTTAAAAACTATTTTTAAATTTAAAAATATTTGATTCATTTTATTTTGGAAATCTGTTTATATTAATGATTAATATAATTAATCACTGGTTTTACAATAGAATGAAATTGGCTTTTGTTCAAAGATTTTTTAATATCTTTATAATATATCAGTGATGTCCAAAAAAAGAGGGTTTGGAATACCTCAGAGCCGAGAAAATTGACAAAAAGTTCCTCGAGTTTACATTTGTTAGTCATTGATATGTTTTTCCAAAGAAAGTTTGCTAACAGGGACAATTTAGAAAGAATGTGGACAAAATTCCTCCTGAGATGGAGTGCTTTGCCATCAATGAATGATATCATCCAATAACTACTGTTTGATGTCTGAGATTTACTTCTTTTATTCATAAAAATTTAATAATTGAAATAATTTCTTAATTTTATATAAAATTCACAAAATACCTGAAAAAATATTGAGAAAAAAGAGGGAATATTTATAAAAATTCATTTACAAATTAATGTATAAAAGGGAGTATTAAATAAAGAATATTATATATCCCTGAAATGAATATTAAAAATATATAAGGAATATGATAATTATATACGAGTATTGAATGACAAATATTGGAAATATTGCATTGTTTAGATTGAGTATTGCTATCATTATATCCTAGTATAGAATGACAATACTCTGAGAATTAAATACAAAACATAAAACAGTAAACAATAGATTCTTCTCGAAAGCAAATTCATGAAAAAATTGTTTCCACAATTCATATATAATTTGAGTTAAGGCAATGCAAAAGTAGTGGTACTTCAGAGACACAATAAGAAAGAGTTGAAAAGAATTCATTCAAATCAATGCGAATGAAATGAATCAAAGCCTAGGATCGAAAGTAATTCATGTATTTTCCGGTCAGTCCGGATATGTCCTGATATGTCCTTTCGGTGGGAAGTAATGCAAACGGAATCAGTGCTGTGGGGTTTACAACCCCTATATATGATATAAGTTTGATTCAACTCTTTTTCAATGCAATACTCAGCGGATGTGTCGACATATAGACGATTGAGTTGTGAGTCAAGACATGACTGAAAGCAATGAAATCCTCGTCTTTATTATGAAAATCAATGCATTCACTCGACTTTATTTGAGAAAACACATTATGAGACCAACTCTTTTGAAGGCCATATATCTACACAAAACTATCCACTTATTAAATGCAATCTTTATTTCAGTAATAAATTTCAATAATATATCTCTTGGTCATTTTTGGTCATCTGTGGTCAGTGCCATTTAACACATTGTTTTGTTGCCTTTTAAGTATAATTTCATACAAATATTAATAAATAATTCATAAATTTTAACTAAAAAGTGGTCAGACATTTACGAAACGACAAAATATATTTTATTGATTAAGTTTTTAATGTTTTAGTGAAGAATTTTTTTAGACCAAAGAATGTATTAAATTTTTACTAAAAAAAGTTAATATCCATATTAAGAGAATCTAAATACTATAGTTATTTCTAAGTGGTAAAATACCATGTTCAATTTAATAGTTTTTTATTTTTCTTGAAGTTTACAAAATAAACAGAAAACTAATTCATTAAAAGAGTCTTAAATTTTTAATCGACTCAAAAACAAATAAATTTGATTTAATTTTGATATTCATTTCATTTCTTTAAATTTTTGTCTAATTCTATGCTTTGACTTACTTTTGAACTATAATTCAATCCATAAATATATTATTAAAAAAGATATGTAAACATTTAAAGTAAATTTTATTAATTATAGATTTAATAATATATTCAGATTTTTATATTACAATAGAAGTAAAATTTGTTTAAAATAAAAAAAATTAATGAAATGTTAAACAATTCGTTTCATAAAATATTTTTTGATGTTTTGGCAAAAATGAGTTCACATTTCAAACGTCACTTTTTTAAAATGTAAATCTATTTAAACAATTGAACAGAAATTCTTATATTTCAGACTACTTTTGAATAAATTTTATCACAAAATGCATAGTTTGAGTTTGTCCATGAACAGTTCATAATTAATTATTTATTAATCCATTGATTCTTATACTCTGTTGTATACTCTCTTCAGTTTTACTTTAATTTAATTACAAAAAAGAAATGATTTGACATAAGTTTAAAAGAAAGTGAATGTGATTTCGATTATTCTTTTCAATAAATAAACAGATTTTGAGTGAATTTAGAGTAAATCAATTAAAAGTTAGAGGATATGACTTTTAGTGAAAAATCTATTTAAGACCCGAAAGAGTGGCACTGAAATAAAAGGGAGAACTAAATGGCGGGGGTTGAGTGGGACTCAGGGCTGGGGGTTCACAGTTTTGATGAAAACCTATTTAATGGAGCAGAAAGAAAGTGAAAATGAATGAAATGAAGGAATGCATGAGTGCTTATGTAAAGTGATTGAGACATTAGAGAATAGATTGTCATTAATTAGATGAGGAAAACAGAGCCACAAAAGTTGGAGTAAAGCTTATAATAGACTTTCGATTTTAATATCCATAACTTTCGCACGAAAATGAATTTCGACAATAGTTTTGCTAATAATTTCAGACAGAGTTCGGCCGATCAAACATTTATAGCACACGAAACGAATTAATTGAAAATACAAGTCATATGAGTCGACATCAAACTGATTGCTGACTGACGAGCAATGGATAAGTCAATGGGCATCACATCTACACATCTGTTGCAATACTCCATTTGTGTTAAGCGTTACTAACATAGAGGCAAACCTTGTTTTTTACAACAATGGCTTTCAATTGTTCTTTGGGAGGGGGTCTTCAAATTTAATCTGCGACTCCTTCTATCCGATGCCATCCAAGCATGGATTGCATGGTTGAGGGACCGCATCGGGGGAACAGAATAGAGTATACGTTCCAAACCGACTATTAGAACATAAGAGCAAAAGTGAATAATAAGAATAACATGAATAACATGTGCTATTGTGGGCCGTATTTACACTCTTATGAATACAATATTCAGATTAAATTGAAATATCACTACAAATACAAAACCATTTAATAAATACTAATAACATCTCTAATATTCAAATCATATTTTTTTAATCATATTTTTCAGATCAATAAAAAGACATCAAATTTTTCCTCCGAATCTAATTTTGAAGAGTAGTCATCAAAATGATAAAATTTACCTTGCTAAAAGTAAAAAACTTCTGCATTTTTTTTAAAAAGATTTTTGCAAATCTAAATTGAGCCATTAGATTTTTTTTTTTGAAATTTTGAGTAAGTAAGGTTATTTTAATTATTTATATAAGTATGTATTCGCTGAATACAATTCAGTCATCGCTTTTTCAAAGAATAAATAAATATTGTATGAAATAAAGATCTTTTAATGGAGAGTCTATTTTATGCTTTCATTTGTGTGTAAATAAAAGTGAAACGACAAGAGGTGACCCCTCACATAATCCAAGAACCCTCCCTTGCATTCACCTGTAAATTCTGTATAAAAATACATATTTAGAGTCCATTCTATAAATAAGTTGTATTCAAAAGTTAGTGATTCTAATAGACTCTAAACTAATATTATTTGAATACATATCACGAATAAGACATTCGAAACACAAACAGAGAAAACGTTTCGTATTTATTCAATACAAAAATAGACACAAAAGAAGAGCTGTTCGACAAATATGTCATATCTTTGGAGTCCTGTAGAGTCACATTCAAAGACTAATTCCAGTGAAGACATTCAATAAGACTCAGTGACAGTCTATTATCTGATGAGTCTTAAGAATGGAGAACAACCACAATATGGCAAAAGAGGATCAGCTCCTAATCCCTAATTGCTTTTCAATAAACATATCAATTATAAGTTCTTATCAAAACAGTTATTAATAAATACATTCCTTTTAAAAATTAATTTATTTTCAGATAAATAATATTTTTGATTAAAAGTATTTTTTATCAAAAGGTATGCGTCCATACAATTCATTAAACTTTTAATCATTATTTTATAAAATAGCATGATCACTTTACTAATTTTAGGAATCCTTTTTACTATTTCTTGGAAATTATCAATTTCTAGTCATTAGTGAATAATTGGCTAAAAAGAGCAAAAAACAGATAAAAAGACACTTTTCATAGATTCTAGAAATTGATTTAAGCAAATGTTTGAAAATTGGTTTTACTTTATATCGATTTTCAGTTCTATTATATTCTTGTTTTGGTCAAAATAATAAAATAAAGATACCTTTCCTCACATTTATTCACTTTTTAAAAGCAAATTCACCATCGATTCAGATAAAACGTTAAAACCTTTTTTATTATTATTCTCTTTTAGTTTAATAAAAATATGAATATATTTTTGATTTTATGTAATTTAAAAATCTTTTTTTAAAAAAAAATATTTAAATAAAAATATCTCAGCTTTGAAATATCGGAAAACATTAGTTCTAGTTTCTTTTTAATAATGTTTTGTTTATCATTAAAAAACAAATTAACATGGCCAAAAATTGATCCATTTTATTATTAAACAATACAAAAGAGTTTTAACTTTTATTTGAGTGTTTTTTTAATAATAAAATTGAACTAGGACACTAAAAATGCATAAAAAACTTTTATTTACAAAATTTACAAAAAAAAGTGAGATAGGTGTTTTAGCAAAAGATAAGCACAATAAAAGAGTAGCTAGTTGTTTTTCTAAACCCGATTTACGCTTAGGAAACTTGAAGAGGTGACAGGTCTGTGTCGGGTCAGTCTTATGTGATTGTGAAGTGAGACATAAATATAGACAAATATATCGGCGTTTGAATGTTAACATTTGATGGTTTATAGTGAGGCTAATCAGGCGTAGGGCTACGTTTGCTTTTCTGGTCGATTCATCCTATTGTGTATAACCCACTTCTTCCCACTTCTGTTATTTCTGTTATTTTTTTGAGTCTCCGATCGCATACTTTTCTTCAATTCGTTGCGAATTTCGCCGTTAAGTCTGAGTTCATAACTGTTTGCAACGAATTTGCAAATAATGAGTATAAAAACATTTGCTTCGCACGGATATCAGGATTCAATTGTAGTCTTTCCAAATCACTGTATATTCTGTGCAACAAAAATAGTATTTACAGAGCGATGAAGTGCCGTTTATTTGTCACAAAATGTGTTGATTTAATGTCTGTTTCAGACATTTCCAAAGTTTTCCAAAATATTTCTCTGAAAACATTTCTACAAATTTTGGTTTAATTTATAAATAGACAAAAAGGACAGCAAATATGCCTCAAAGGCTTGTTTTGCACAGACATCTCTAAACAGTATTGGCTTTAAAGGAATACTTTCTAACCTGATTTCAAAGTAGGGGTAATAAACAGGTGCTCATAATATTGTGAGACTATTATTTGCAAGTCTGAGCTCTTGAGCTCTGGTCTAATTCATGAGAGACAATGTCATCGTCAGGTGTTTGCAGTCTGTGATGCAGTTTTGCACATCTTTTTCCAATTGAATTGATGTGTCTGTGCGTTATAGGCGTGAGCGTATCCAATGGCACCCGACATAACTGGTATCGACTTTCAACTTGAAGTCATCATTGGCTGCGCTCTTTCGAAGGAAAGGCGTCACAAATGGGAGTGAAGATTGCAGTGAGAAAAATGTTGTGGATGAACGCGTGCACTTGTCCTGACTAGCATTTGCAAATGATGCCAAACCCGAGCCAACCAGTTATTAACACAACCATTGCTTTTATTATTTTCTCCGAAACTAATTTTTCACTGAAATTATGCAAAACTTTTTGTTGAGTTTGTGATCAATGAGTGATCGATTGATTCTTGTGCTGAACTTTTCTACAATTGTTTCAATAATTTTAGTGAATTGCAATCGCGATAACATTACATACATAACAGACATGTGTTGATTAAACACTTATTTCATAATCGACTCATTCCTATAGCGTTGATAACTTGTGTTGTTTGAGATCGTTGTGAAGTGACTGAAGATTACTGAAGATAACTGAAGATTGTGTGCATTTCTGTTAATCACAGAAATCACTTTTTCGTGTTTTGTTTTTTACCGAAAAATTGTCAAAATTTCGCCGTCACTGACAACCGTTGGAATCGCATCCAATCGGGACGACTGCAATAATATGGCCGCAGATTCACAAACATCGCCTCAAAGTAAGTGTGAGATGAGGGCATCCAAAGGATGATCAGATGGCGAGTCTGTTGAAAGCAATAGCGGCGGCGACTGTCGACTGTCACCAGTGCTTGCAGTGAGCGCTCGACAATTTGCTGGCGACGACTCGCTTATCAATCTTTTTAACTCAGTCCTAGTCTTCAGTCGTGTGCATATAAACAGTATTCCAGTGCTTATTATACTGTAGTAGTATTGTCAGCACTCACCTCAGTGCTCACCTCTTGAGCCACACCTTAATTACTTGTTAAACACTATTAATATTAATGAATAATTATTTCATAAATATATATAATAATTGGAATCAAATGATTAATTTTGAAGGGAATAAATGGCCAAGAATTGCGGTTTGCATTGGATGTGGTTCACAGATCTATGACCAGTATATTCTGCGAGTGTCACCAGACCTGGAATGGCACGCGGCCTGCCTTAAATGTGCTGATTGTCATCAGTTCCTCGATGAGTCGTGTACTTGCTTTGTAAGGGATGGCAAAACTTACTGCAAACGCGATTACTTAAGGTATGTCTCTATGAGTGACAAAAATAAATATTTTGAAGAGATAGCAATGCAAGAGTGCAGTGCAAAGAGTTTGGCTCCACAACCAAACTGACGACTAAATTATCATTAATTACACCAAAATAAATAATATACTGATCTTAAGCCTAAGAATCCATAAATACAGCGTTAGTTCGAAAATTATGCGAATTTTTTTGTAAACCACGACTTAATATGTCTTATATTCCGTTTACTATCGCTTTTTGTCGATTTTCAGTCATAAATCTTAAGTATAATAAATCATAAAATTCTTTAATGATTTGATTAGAAATACCAAAATATTTAACTTTATTTTTACTCTTAAGACGACTGTTCGACAGTTTTTGGGTAACTTATCGTTAAAAAAGTTTTCATTTTTATATTCTTTTGATTCTTTACTGAAAAGCGAATGCTTTGAGAATATTAATGAAGTTCTCTATTAAAATGTATGATACAATTCGATTGTCAAAAGATTGCCACAAATCTAGATATGCTTCAGATGTGAATATCCTTTAATCAATAATAAGCTAATATACAATTCAATGAGTTTCTGCCCTTCATATCTGATGCCGTCCTTTCATTTTTTTTATTTAATATTTTAATTCATTTTGTAATCAATACAAGTTTGAAGTTTCATAAATAACTTTAGTTTCACTCATTTCCAGCTATTATTTCAATAAAATTGAATAAATTGAACAGAATTTCCTCAAACATCCATCAAATTATACTAAAAACAAGTTTTGTATAAAAAACGGTTTAATGAAAACTAAATTTGTTTCATATCTTTAATATTTTCTATATATTGTCAGTTGTATTAGTAGTCCACACAAATCAATGTTATTCCTAAATATCGTGAAAATCAATATTTTTTCCAAAAACAAAAAAATATATACATTTAATACTGACATCAAATCCAAATGCAAATCATTTTCTATGAAAACCTTTTTTTTTTTGTTTTTCATCAGAATTCTAATCAGAATATAGTTTAGAATATTATAGAAATATAATTTGGTAGTCGTTTAGGGGTCAGATATTGGCTGAGAAACAATTCACTCTTTCATTTCATAGTTAAGTGGATTAGAAAATGTAAATACATTTATTGGAATCGATGTTAAAGTGAATGATTTTCTTGGCTTTAATTTAGTGATGACCTCAATATAGGTCTAAACCCCTAACATATTGAGTACACATTCGACAAATATTTTAAAAAGGGAACCAAAACTTAAAGCTTAAAGGTTTGGACGATTACTTTAATTTGAACCGCAGTGTTGTTGGCTTTGGTTTCAGAAGCATTATATGAGTGTTGAATAAGCCATACATAAGTCATACACCAACTCATAGTAACCCATCAGTTACTGTGTATATAATGTGAATAATTCATAGCATATATCAATTTGAATGAATCAAACCTTTTGAGGCATCGCTGGCATCAGTGCCTTAAGCAAACATCATCTTTCATACATCTTTATTATGGTTTCACTATAGATATGAACGGCGCCGTTCACTCAAAACCCAATCCAATCACTGAAAAAAGGAATTTTTTGTGCAAATAGGCTGACAATACAAAGAGAGAAAGAAATAGATTGACTGACAGATCACTCCATTCGTTAGCAATAATTCATCGACTAATCAAAGAGAGTGGTTCCTAATGATCACAACTCGGATTTTAACCAAATATTAGGTTATGTTATATACCATTCGTCAGTTTAGGGCAAAATCTTAAGTGCAGTTTTGTTAAGTAATATTTGAATCAATGGTTTTGTGATTTGTGCCGATTGGCACCAATCAGACCTTTCCCACACATATCGACATTTACTTATCTTTTTTGAACAATACTTCAGTTTTGAAACAATTATAAAGGTTTCACTCACTCTTCACTTTACGCAAAATCAGTGAAAAAAATAATTGAGTTATCATTTAATTCAATTGAAAATATTGGGAACTAAAGGAAAATAAATATTAAAAGCAATAGTTTTTTGGTTTGAATGCTTTGAATCAATACATTGTTTAATATAATTTGTTTGCTTTATTTGTAGTATTTTTTATCCTTAAGTTTACTTAAGTGTACGATAAAAGCGATTCGACGATAATAATAATACCGTATAATTGCTATAATAATAACATTAATACACAAATCGGTGTTGTATTTCAAGCATCTCTTGCGAAGTGTTTCATATCTAACACTTCATTGAGAAGTCAACAAAAGCTAATCATTAGAAAATGAGCCGCTTATCGCTTAGCGCTTATATGACGAGCTCTCACCGGTGCCAAAGTGTAAATGCATTATAAATGTTAAAGTTTAACCAAGTTTATTTCCAATGAGGACCCAATTAATCACTGTTTGGCATAAGGCTAGTGCTCACAAAAAGACTTAACAATACTTTTGACGACATCTGTTCACCGATTATTCGTTAATCGAATGATTTATATATGAATTGAGTTTAAATCTCTTCACTACATATCAATGGTTTCAATGGTTTCAATGGCTTTATCGCAATCTCTATAATCTCACACTTTTCTATCAATTCTTAATTAATTAAACAAAAAATTGAAAGTAAACTCGAGTTTTAAATTTGCAATATTTGAGGTATTGTTTGTTATTTACACAATTCGTGATAAGATTAACAAAAAGGAATTTCTATTATTCTTTTATAAATATTTTTTTTTAAAAATGTGTTTCGGACTAATACTTAGATATAAAGGAAAGGAAAAACAAAAGACAAACTTCCGAGAAATGGGTTACTATTGGTTAGAGTCTAAGTTTAGTAAAAATGAAAAATTAGTGAATTTTGTTTAATTGATTGTTTGTAGAAAAGGCTAAGAATTGTCCGAAAGGAATGAAAAATGTCCCGAATTTTCTCGTCTATAAATTTATTGGCGAAAAGCATAACATAAATAAGTTTTGCTGTAAATATCCGCTTCTCATAAGTGTTTCTCCTTATTATAAGTGAGTAATAAATCTTGAAGTAAGAGTGAATTTCAAGTGCTATTTGTTATTTGACTTCAAATTACTAAAACTCAATCAATTTGTTTGAAAATAATTATTCATTTTCTCAATTGGTTTGCAATTATTTTGGCGACGAAAAATCTAACCTTGGAATAAGTGATTTGTCCCAAATGCCAAAACCGGAATGTTTTTATTAATTCTTTTATGGCTAATCACACATTAAATCCTTTAAACAATTCTGAAGCGATAAAAAAAACTATAAAAATTGAAAACTTAAGAATTCGTCTCCAATTGAATTACTTTTTCTTTAATTCTCATTATATAAACATTTATGATAAAGAAATAAACTAGCATGGTACTATCTGAGAAATATACTAGCTTGTTATTATTTAAGAAATTAACTAATAGTATGGCATTAACTATAAACTAATTTATATAATTCTTTAAATTTTTAGGTTATTCGGTGCGAAATGTGCCAATTGTTCCAAGAGTTTTAGTAAAAGTGATTTAGTGATGAGGGCTCGCAATAAGATATATCACATCGACTGCTTTCGATGTATTGCCTGTTCTCGACAACTTACCCGAGGAGACGAATTTGCACTCAGAGATGACGGCCTCTTCTGCAAAGTAGTGACTCTTCAATAATTGAATTTTGTCTAATTTTACAATTTATGTAATGGTAGGAGGACCATGAACATATGATTGAAAAAACCGGTCCCATTACTAATACTGAGAAAGACATTAATGGATCCAATGGATTAACTCTTAGTGATGGACCAAATAGTGATATTAATGGAAATAATATTTCGCCCAACTCTGGAGCTCATCATCAAATGACAGGTAATGTTTAAAAACTATTTCAAAGATATTATTTTGAAAATAACTTTCAATTCAGTCATTAGTTTGTCAGCGATTTTGACTCACTTTTAGTTTTGCTTTTAGTTTACTTAATGTCTAAAATCGTTCAAATTTATAGCGAATATAAATTCTATTTTAAAACAACTTTAAAATAATCAACCTTGCTAACTATTGCTGACTACACTCATATTTGCTTGTTATGACATAAAATTTTGATAAAAAGTTGGAAAGTTTTACTTTAATCAAAGGATTTGATCGAAAACACTGAAGATTTCATTCAATTGTTTATCCGACGAACTCATAGTAAATGTCATTTCAAGTTATGCAACATTTTTTAGCTAAGATTAAAATTTTGGTAAATTTAATCAGTATTTAAAAGATGGTTATCTTGACATTCAAACTTAGTTTGAGAACACCTCAGATAAGGTTTGATCTCTAACTGCAAATTAAATGATTATTTCTATTGACTATTGTATTGCTTTTAATTTATTGCCTTTTCGTTCGTCGATTCATATTTAGTTTATTCAAAGTAAACCTTCAGATAAGTTGTAAATCAATGATTTTGAAGTGTTGTGAAGATGTGAATAACCAACAAATATAAGCAGTGATGCCTCCAATGAGGTTTCCCTAACATTCAATAGAAGAGTTTCTAAACTCTATTCTATTTGAGTTCAGCCAAAAGCAAATATAGTATTCTCTAAAAATATTCTCTCTCTCTCTCTCTCTCTCTCTCTCTCTCTCTCTCTCTCTCTCTCTCTCTCTCTCTCACTCTCTCTCGCGTCGGGTTTGCATCCCATCTGACAAAGAGTTTGAACACCTGATTGTTCTCACGCGAAGCGAAATCTGAGCGCAATGTTTGAGTCTCTGCTTAATTAAAGCTGACATTTACTTAGTTTTGAGTTACTTTAGTTTACTTTAGGCCGAAGTTTGAGTCAGTCTTCATATCAACATATTCTGTCCACAAATGCACTCATTTTAACACATTATTGATTAATATCTAACAAATATTTTCAATGATATCTATCTATCGTTTCTTTTAATCACAGCTACAGCCGAACCGATGCCATTGGGTCGACACCGAGAGTCCGGTCGACCGGGTGGTCACAAACAAAGCGCCGAACATAAACCAACTCGAGTGAGAACTGTTCTCAATGAAAAGCAATTGCACACATTAAGGACCTGCTATAATGCCAATCCACGTCCAGATGCTTTGATGAAAGAACAATTAGTTGAAATGACCGGATTATCGCCTCGAGTTATAAGAGTTTGGTAAGGATTTCCATTAATGAGCTCTGAATTATTGATTTATTTTTTGGTACTTAACTAAAGGTTTCAAAACAAGAGATGCAAAGACAAGAAGCGAAGTATTTTAATGAAACAAATGCAACAGCAGGAAAAGGTTAGACACCAGTCCTATCACTATTTAATTAATATTTATTCCATTACTCGACTCAATATCTATGATTAATGCAAAGAATTTAAAATGACTGCAAAAAAATTGTTCTAATTATTTATATCACGTCCACAATGCGTGCCATCAAAAGCCTGTCATTCAATAGCAAAACTGATGGCACAGAATAAGCAAATGAGTCGACTTTCACTTTATTCTAATTAATTAATTAAAGTTAATTTAGTCTCTATTTTTGTTTTCATAATTTTTCAATAAAAAGATTTAATTGAGAGCTGTTTTGGGAGGAATTCAATGATTGTGCCATTGGACTAATAATGCCAAGATAATAATATTAGCAAACACTTAATGTTGAGACAATATTCTGTTCGCCTTATTTGTAGAGATTATAAAATTTTATAATCAAAGGAAAAGCACTGATATCGCACTTCACTTAAAGTGTTGTGATTTTTGAAGAGTTTTTGCGCAACTTTTCAAAGCAATTAATCTTTTGTTTGTAAGTAAAGCAATACTCAATTAGTCATAAGAAGAGACTCGACATAAACTCGCGATTCTTTCTTCGCGGCCATAATTAAAAGTGTAGAGAAGAGAGAGATTGCACAGACTCATACTCATACTCGTACTCTTTGAGTAGAGCTCAGACTGTATTCACGATGTTTATGGCCTATGATCTAATGTTACACCTCTGATGGTGACGATGAACAGTAGCCAGAGTTGAGCCAAATTTGAGCCACTAATGCATTTCTTGAATCAAATGTTTGTCTGAAATCACATTAAAAGCATTAAAATTGTGAACTAAAATCTTTTGTGTCCTTAAAATGTTTTAAGAAATGCATTACTTCTTAAAAATGTAGAGCCATTACACTATTAGACTATTAGACCATTAGAAGCAAATTTTGTGTTAAATAATACACGCATTTGATTCGGTTGTGAGGCTGTGCTAACAGTACTAACAGTGCTAACAAGTACTCTAATATTTGATGTGTGAGAGGACGCCGTCTTCAATATAGCAATATATGAATGCCATAATACCAGTCATAGAATCTAAGAGTAAATGTATGCCTTAAAAGCACTTTTTCATAGTTACTCTCATAAAGGGCTACACTATTAACGAATGTTTTTTAGAATCGCTTTTGCACAATCTTTTGCCAAAACGTATAGACACACAAAACTCGATCTTTTGTTGTATGAGTGCCGTACAAAAACTAAAAGAGAGTTCCCTTTTAATGTTAAATTCTCTTTTGGATTGAGCCTGGTCAACCGTATATCTATGCCCAAACTATCTATTGACTACCATTTCTGTTCCCTCTTCTAATGGTATGCCTTTCAATGCAAACACAAAGCTATAAATGTAGTAAAGAGTACAGTATATATGGTATAAAATGTGTATAAACTTATATACATATATAAACTTATATATAGATTCGAAATATTGTGCAAAACATTGGAGACAAGTATTGCACAAATAAATTCGTTTATGCCTTATAACTATTATTAGATTAATTATTAGATATATAGGCAACACATTGCCAACCATAGACTCAATGGCAACACAACAGAACACCAACTGAGCCCAAAATGAGATTAAACAACAGACTAGTGCTGATGCTTTTTGCATGCACTCCAATAGTCCCTATGGACTGGTATGTGCTGTATATATGCTCTCCTCCCAAAAATACATCAAAATAGTTGTTACAATAGCAGCACCTTATCTCGTTACCAGTCATTCCATTCCAACCATCTCTTCATAAATACGTAATATTCTCTCTCTCTCTCCCTCCCTCTCTCTCTCTCTCTCTCTAGATCG
>JAQIXI010000180.1:0-31617 GCA_034700165.1 Galumnidae sp. Gr-Ori-00277 | reverse complement strand
GAGAGAGAGAGGGAGAGAGAGAGGGAGAGAGAGAGAGAGAGAGAGAGAGAGAGAGAGGGAGGGAGAATATTAAATCGAATTTATTGACCGAAAAATTTTAATACACAAAGAATGAGTCAATTTTTTTAAAAAATTTCTATTTTTTACATCTCATAAAAAATTTAATATGAGTTTCAATTTTTTGTTCAAAAATAGAAATCATTACTCAAAAGATATTTGATTTCTCCTAAAAATTGCAATAATATTATAAATGTTTGTTAATCCGAAAAATTAGTATCAATGAATAGCATTGAATACTAAGGATTATAAGAAATGTTTGCATATAATTAATGATTCGAATAACATTTAGTAAATATTATTTACTATCTTTTAAATTCAGTTTTGTGTCAAACACTTCAGTATTAATGCTTTTATTTTTTAAATAAAAATTAATTTATAAAAAGTGTTTTGATTTAAACCAATATTTAGTAGTATTTGAAAAATTAAAAGAGCAAGTATATTTTGAATTATTGTTCCATAAATAACTTAAAGGATTGGACAAAAGTGATAGTGAATTGAAGAAATTTTGAAACTTATTTTAGTGTTTAAATAAGGTTTTATCGCAATTCAACGATTGATGGATCAATAAAATCAATTTCGCAAAGTCTGTGTCAGTTCACAACACAGCCATTAGTCGTAATTCGATGTCGCAGTACTTTCTATTTGATCACAACTAGAAAACTATTCCAAAAAAAAGTTTGTTGTGTCCACTCTTTTGTTGTCTGTTCTGATAATTTTATTTGTTTTGATCCCAAACTTTCGCTCATCATTTGATCCAAAAATTGTGATTTTGTTGACTTGAGATAATTCAGTTCCACGTTTTAAGAGATGAGCACAGGTTGTGCACAGGTTGTCCACAGATTGCAAACTGTATCCAATTATTAGTAATTGATTTTTATTTCTATTCAATAAATGAAATCTTTTTTCTCTAAAATTATGTTTCTTTAAATTTAAAAGTCTATGACTGAGTCTATAACTAATTTTTGATATTCATATACTTGTATTTGAAAGATACCTAGACACTTTAACATTTTCAAATGCTTTAATTTTAAGAAAAATGTAGAGACAATAAATTTTAAAACTCTAAGCATTGAATAAATCATAAAAACAAATAAAATATATTCGAATAAATGTCATCCAATTGTAAAATGTGTTCATCGATTGGACATCTCTGTAGACAACATTTTAGATCTTTTTATGTCATTTCCTGAGCTCTGAAATCTTAGACGTCTCTTAATATTATGATATCTTTAGTGGCAATTCTTCTATAGAGTGTTTGTGCGATGCATTCACTCTTAATTAATGTAGTGATAGGAAAGACACGCAAACATTAATTTCTTATCCCATTATAGTTATGACACAAATGTTTTTCTTTTAACACCATTAAGACTATCCCTGACTTTTTCTAAGATGTGGGCCAATGATCACTAGTTTATTGGATTATTTTTTTATTCCTCGTTAATAAATCAAAACTAAATTATACTAGTTGAAATATAATGAATTTTTTACTCAAAACTATTCCATTTATTATATATTCAATATATAATAGATCTCATATAATATCATATATTGTATGAGACGTGTATTCTATGCCATCAATTTATATAATTATATATGTTTTAATTGATTTAACTTAATTATCAAGCTAAATAAAATAATCTTCAGTTTTTTAATTTAATATTAAATTGGAATTTTGAATGGATCATGTTCATTTATACTTAAATAAACATAAAATCTACTTTAGGTTTGATTTTTGATTATATTTTATTTAATAGAATAAAGTAAAAGATGTAAAATATTGATTTATTATTACTGAATGCACTGACCAAGTATATGTATAGCCTATATTCAAATAAGTCATTACGTTTTTTTACCAAGATAAAAAAAACCTTTACAGTAATTAATAAAATGAGTAAGTTTAAAGTTACTCAAGTTTAAAGTAAGTTTTATTGCGTCGTTTTGTTTACATTATATCAAAATAAAAGTTAAAAAATTAGATAAAATAATAATTTTATTATTAAATAATTATAATATTTTCATTAAAGTTTTTAGACCCAAAAATTTGACTAAAATTAATGAAAACTAAGAAATAATAAATTTTTATGAAAGCATTTTATTGTCGAAATTATTGCTTAAATATATGCTCGAAATTCAATTGTGAATCAATAACCAGGTATGTTTATCTTTAATAATCATAACTCAGGTTTTAGAAATTATACAGATTTGATGAGAAAATTCAATTTTTTAAAGACTTACTAATAATTAAAAATATATAAATCAAACACTCAAAACATTTACACGATATTTCATTAATAATTATGGGCAAGCTAATTTTCTAAACTAACATTAAGAAAAATGATTATTAAATTTCGATTATTCAAGAAATTTATTAACAAATATTTAGCAAATTGTTTAAGATTATCAACTTGATAGTTCGATAACAATTCAATTTGTTTTTAATTAACTTTAATTAAATGTAAATATAAATTGATTTCATTTTATTTAATAACTGTTTAATTATCGAATTATTGAAATAATATTTATATTTGAATAATCGATATTCAGCTGAAATTGAATTAATTGAATATGTTTAAATTGCATGCTCATCTTATAACAAGAGATTGGAAATTATGGGCTTATAGTAAGGCCTATAAAAAATGTGAGCAATTGTTAAACCTGATGAATAAAAATTGCATAAAATATATGTGAACTGGCTAAAAATAGAATAAGAATAGAATTTTGAAAAATATAACTCTTAATTAATGACTCAAAAAAATTATTTAAAAGATTAATGATTTGTAAAACTTAGAAAATTAGTTCTGAATTAGATTCAAATCCTTTCATAAGCTTAAAGTTAAACCCAATATAAGGCAAAAGTTATGATAACTTAATTAACAAATATTCAAATGAAGTGAAGTTCTCTACAAAATTAATGAATTAAATATTTTGTATACAAAAAGAGATCATTTCATAATTAATTTAATTTAGACCTAACATATAATACCTAGTATATAATTAAAATGCTCTCATTTGTAAAACAATATTTGATAATAGAATTGAAAACAAGTTTACAACTAAAGTAATCAACACTTTTAATGTTTTAATATTAAGTTATTAAACCGTCACTAATATTATTATAATATTATATTGTTCTCCAATTTATAATTAATTCTTATAATTTTGTGAATATTATTCAAAAACAAAGAATTCACTTCAAGTAAGGTATTTATTATATAATAAACGCCAAAAATAAGTTAAATTGAACAAGGGCGACCTCTCTTCTTGAAGAATGAATTCATTCTTATACTTATATAATATTTGAAAAAACTAATCAATAATTTTGTTTTCGTTAATATTATTTTTTGAACAAAACTATTAATAATTTATAATGAACTAATTGTGTCTTGGTTAATTATTTGGATAAAATTATTTATTAATAGTGAATCGATTTAACGATCGAACGAATGAAGGAATTTATTTCTTTAGATATTTATATTCTTTTAAAATATAAACTTATTCTTCAATTATAAAACAAATGTTTTTGTGTCTGAAATGACTTTTCGTGTAATTATTTAATTATAATTCAAAGAATATTTGATTTTAAATTTAGTTTTGTTTAGAAGAGAATTCAACAGAAACTCTGTTTTCTATCGTTTGATGTCATCACTTATTGCTTTTAAGACAGGCTTTTATTCATTTACATCACTTTTAATATAACAATACATAAGTTTTCAGATCTCAATCGTTGGGATCTATTGTCATATGAAAATGTCAGGTAAATGAGGTAAATCTCAAATTTCATGTATAGTAATTTGCCCTTTATAGGAAACTCGCTAATTTTACTTAACTTCTTTAGGTTTTACAAAAACAAAATAACTTTAAAATTTTAACTATGAAATTGTTCGAGGTTTTTGGCCTCCAGGGTGAGGTATTTTGCCAAATGCCCTGGAAATCGAAGTCATTTGCCATATCAGGTTGATATCTTTAAAATTTTCAACGATTAAAGTTAATAGTCAGGTCTATTATTAAACCCATTCCTGAACTTAAAGTAATTAAAATTTGATAAATCTTTGGAATATATTTTTCACTACATTTAAAGAATAATATGTATTTGTTTTCACATTTTTAGAAATAGGGTTAATGTGAAAACTTTTTTAATATGACTAGAATATTGACTAGAACATAAACATTGATGAATGACTTAATACTCATTTGTTTTTAATTTAATTTATATTAATTGCAAAAAGAATTATAATAAGAAAAGAGATTATAAACATTTAAAAGTCAGACAACAAAACAAAAATTTAAATCAATTCGAAAGAAGAGTTATTTTAAAAGACCTGTAATTAGTTTTTTATTTGTTATTTTCAACGAACATCTTATTATTAATTCCTTTAAACACAACCCAAGAATTTTATCTATTTATTAAATCACAACTAGTTCTACACTAGGTATCTTTTTTATCAGAGATGGTCAAAGGAACGGTTTTCGGCAGGAATGGCCAAAGGAGGATTCCGGAATACCCCCTTGGAGAACAAAATTTCTTCCTTGGTTTTTGAGACCTTAACATTAACATCAAGCACTAGGTTTGTCAAGGCTTTTTAGCCGTATTGAGAGGTATACCCCTAGGTACCGGTTTCATTGGTAATTCCTGATTTTTATTTGTTTGTACCTTGGTACTGCAATTATTATTAGATGCATTTTATCATATGAGTTATATGATATGATTCATATCATATGAATCATATCTATTATATTCTTTTTAAAAGCTTTTCGTTTTAAATTCGTTTGAAAATTTTAAAAGCCATACATTGAATATAACTTTAATGAGTCTTTAATTTTTGTATAAATTTACAAAATTAACAATTATTTTGGGGTCGAATATGAAATTAAAAATATACATATGAATGGTCTGAACAATATTTTAGTATAAAATGTGTAACGAATTTATTAATAGATTTGTTAAAAAGGGTTCAAATTTTGAACTTCAAAACAATCAACAAAATAATAATTGTTTCCTATCTTTCAATCATTATCTATGAATCAGAGTCTGTGAATCTCTTTGAAGCAGAAAATAATTAACTTGTTTATAAAAAAAATTAAAGCTGTTTAGCAAACTATTTGCCAAGGTAATTTATATATACTCAAAAAACTTTTTTTAATTGGTTTTTGTAATCAATTATTTTTAATTAAATACAAATTCCATTACTTATTAACTATTAAATAATAATTATTAAATGATTTCCTATTATTGGTTCTTTAAAAATTATACTTAAGCGATACCTTGATCATTATTATAAATGATGGCTAAACGCAAACCTCTATTCATTAGTTATATTATTAAATTTGAGGTCAAAATTCATTAAAAGTCATTATATTGAACTCAAAACAATTAATTGAATAATTATTAAAGTATTATATAAAGTCATTAAATTAGTTGAATAATAATCAGAAATCAGAATAATAGTCAATAAAGAGGTCAATAACGGAAAATCCTTTGTCTCTCAAATTCAAAATGTGTATAATAAGATTCTTATTGTAAGAATCACAATCTCTTTCTTAGTTCAAAAAGAATATCCTAGGTTTTTTTTGAAATAAGTAAACTTTTAAATATATTAAGAAAATGGGGCGAATAACCTTGCTAAATTGCTTAATGAGTTTGGATATTTGCCTAAAGACTGAGACGACACCGAAATATAAATAAATCCAAAGCATTTGTTTGATTAAAGCAATTTGTCAGTTGTTAAACCCGGGTCATTATATTGAAAAAGTTGGCAAATGTTGCATGTTACTTTATAATTTAAGTATAAAATTTCGTAAATATAAAATTACGTTCATTTCGTAAATTTGTGATAAACTGATAACAAACTTAAAGTAAATTTTGTGATCAATTAATTAATTCTAAAACAATAGTCAAACATCGCTTTAATAAATATTTTTAATCTAAGAATACAGTAATTAAATTGAAATCAGAATATGATCATGGTCAATATTATGGTCAATGTTATGGTTAATATTATGAGGCTATTCCTACTTTAAATATTATTTTTATAAGAAATAATTACTCATTTTGAATGTATTTTTAATATAACGATTGTAGTGAAAATTTTCAATCTAGTAACATTTGTATCATATTACAGTATAATTGAAAATTTCTAAACTTTCCCAAAAATTTCGCTGAAATTTTCTTTCTAAACAATAAATAATAGATATAAAATTACAGATTAAAACTTAATAGATTAATTTTTAAAATAAAAACATTAAATCAATTTTGTAATTTCCAATATTATCTATGACCTTTTGCCATCTCTCAATCAAAGAATTGATTACATTGGAATAAAAAGTCCTGGTCTTTTCATCGAAAAACTTTACTAGGTAAGTTTTTGAGGCCCTTTATATTCGAGTCATTCTTCCATAGTTACAATCTTTACAGTGATTTATAGTCTAATATTATTTAGACACTAAAAGTTAATCCCAAACAATGACTTATAATCGATTCAATTGTTATTATTATTACAATGTATGACATCCTGTCCATTCTCTCTCTCTCTCTCTCTCTCTCTCTCTCTCTCTCTCTCTCTCTCTCTCCCCTCTCCCTCTCCCTCTCTCCCTCTCCACTCACTATAATCTCATTGTTGTTCATTCGAAAAGTTAATTGTAGTCCAAAAAATGTAAATTTACGTCAATTTTGTGTACATTTCTATGACTTCAACTGTAATCTCACGAAATTGAAAAATACAGTGAAAGCTATTTCAAGAAATTATTCATTTACTTATGTTTTTAGATCTAATTGAGTTAAAACATTTTAAATATATTTTCAAAAATTCAGTTAAATATATAAAAGATGAACTTTATAATGATTTAATTTTGATAAACTTATCATGGTTATTTATAAAATAAATATAAGCTTAACTGCAATAATTTAAGTATTTCTCTCTACTCTTCTGTATTTCCTATGGAAGGATGTCATTCACTCCCCATTCAAACAATGTTATGCTCCCCTTATTTTAGTGGCATTAGTGCCCCCGAGGGGTAGCCCTTCCCCTTTGAAAAAAGCAAAACACAAATCTATTTTTGTTATGCAGTTATATCATCAGTCGATCGCGTCTGTAAAGTACTTGTAAAGCCTGAGCCGACTATCCAACAGCTGTACCATTGGTTTGAAAGACAGGCAGTGCTGGCTATATATGAAAGTGTGTTTCACTGAATTTCATTTAATCACAATTTATTTAACGAATAGTTTTGGGTTTAAAGAAAATCAAGTTTTAACTCAAAAACTGTTATAAAAGCGCTCAGAAGTTAACGAACATCAGAAGAGAGTTCACTCTTGTCTTTTCATAATGTAATCTGTGTTAATAGTGGTTGTATAGTGCCTATGCCTATGTCTATGCCTATGCCTGTGCCTCACTCTCAAAACTTAGTGCATCCATATATTGGCAGTTCTCTCAAACATTTCCATTTGGTTTTCAATAATTATTTTATATAAAATGTTGATGACCATGATCACATATTAACAAGTGTTCAAATTATAAGGTAAGTTCTTCAAAGTAATAATAGTGTCTGGAATTTTCATGTTTAGTGTTTATTCAATCAATTATTGAAAAAAAAAAACTATATTTTTATCATTTGTTTTATTCATTTAAAGCAAATTTTCTTAAATAAAATGAGTTAATAATAACTTATTATTCAAAAATACTTAAACAAAAGATTTTATAGAAGAAAGGCTTCCCTCAACTCTTGACTATCTTATTAGGGTGACGGCAGACCGGCTTATTTGTAATAAATTTGCTTACTTTTGCCTAGAGTGACCAGGTTATTACGCAATCCCTGCTTATAATCTAATCGTTTTATGTTTTCATAAAATTTTCCTAAATTTTAAGAATTTGTATCAAAACTTTAAGGAATTTTTAAGGATTTTTGTATTGAATTTGTGATAAATTTCCTTAAAGTTTAAAATAAATACTAAATATTTAATAAAAGTATTATTTAAAAATTCAACCTAAACCTAACGCTATTAGTAAAACTAATATAGTTTTAAACTAATTTAATATTAAATCAGAGGCAAAACATTCAATTAATTGACGTATTTTTAAGAGTGAAATCAACTTTAATTTTGAATAAATTTTTTTGAGTTTTTAATAATTTACTTACATTTGTTTAATTTCGTTTACTATTCTGTAAGGAAATGCTTCCTCCCAACAAAAAGACCTGGTCACTCCATATCTTATAATAGCCGGTATCATATCTGCTATATATTCGGGGAAGAAATAAATAATAGTCGATATACGTTCCCTATCTCTCATGAAATGGTATATAAACCACGATTTAGTGGGAGTTGTGTTTGGCTTATATTCCCTCAAAATGTTTTGCATTACTTACGTATCAAAGAATACAATATTATTATAATAGTATTTGACTCTTAGTCTGTCTTTAGTTAAGAAATACCAGGAATTCGTGCCATTACTCTAACATTGACTCCTGTCTGCAATTCAAAAGCAATTCGATTCCCTAACCATTGATTTGTGAGCTGTGTTTGTGTCGTCCGTTTTTGCGCTAAAACTCAATACTCTCCCTATTCTGAGGGTAAGTTAGAGTAAAAGGAAAGTACAGACATAGACAACAAATTTGTTGGCCATTCCTTTTCATCTCAACTAATACTATCAGATATTACTCCCAAAACTGTGAAATGAAAGACATCTCAAAGATTGACATTTTTCGGCTCTAAATATTGTTTAACGCAATAATATACGACAAAGAATCTTGCTACAATTTTGATTATTTCACAACATTTCAAGAATTTAAACATTTGTTTATCATTTGGTTGGTGTGGAAAGTGTGGTGAGTGTCGTATTCATTGCTTTATTTCAATCAGTTATAGTGTAATAAACCCTTTATTTCTGAAATATTGAATTCTCTTTTTTTTCTTAAAAACAACTTTGAGTTCAAAACTTTTTATTATTTGATTTCCTAAAAGATATGAGAAAATAATTAATTTTTTATTTAATTTAAAAAAAATCTTAAATTTGTTGAAACATTTTCTGTTAATCTTTAATATTATTGAACTAATTTTAGTTCTTTCCTTTCAAAACATTTTTTACTGACAAACCCAAAGACGATATAATTTTCTATTCGTCTGACCTTTTTTTGATGATTTTTGCGAAAAAACTGAATTCCAGAACTAAGAAAACTTTTATGTCTGACATATGTTTAGACTTTATATTTATTTTCGTCTTTAAATTTATAGTCAATTAAAGTCATGTTTTTATTAGTTTTTAACTTTAAATTAAACTAAAAATTCAAATGAAAAATATATTCCTTTTATTTATTTACTAAAATTAAATTAATTGTTAAATCTCTGATTAAAAAATAAACTAGCACAATACACAACTAAACTGATTTCAATCAAAGTAACTTTAATTTTTAATTATAAAACTATTTTAAACTATTTAAAAATTGTCTTTTAGTTCCATTACTTTAATCTAATTAAGTGTTTAAGTTTGTTTTGCTATTCTTTGCAAAGTCTTTCTTAAACAAAGCAAGAACAAACTACTTAAATATGAAATTCTTATATTTTCACTTTTTATAATCTCTAAAAAATCACTTTTTAAGAACTAATCCATTGACAGACGATAGACATGTGTTGTTATGTGATTATAACCGCCCGAACACTCATATGGAGTCTACTGTCAATCGCGGCCACACTTTCGATGTTGGCTGCGATTTGGACCCCCATATGGCTTATGGGACCTCCAAAGAGACTCAGCAAACAATTGACGGCAAAACTGTCTCAAACGACAGACATTGATAACATCAATGGATTCCTTCCATCTTTGGGCAAGTTTTGTGTCGTTTTTAACATTTTTTAAATGCAAATATTTAAGGTCTTTCCATTATGTTCTAGGAAAATTTCACTATAAGCTATTAAAGATGTTTTATTAAATAAAATTCGTCTCTTTATGTATTCAAAATATTTCATTTAATAATTTGTTTGATTTTAAGCCTATTTAACGCTGTATTGAGTCAATAGTATTGAGTTAATACACATTTTAAAAGACTTTAATAATTGTCCCTCAATTGATAGCTAACAATAATTTATATTTTTAAAAGTTGTATGAATATCTTATATTTGGAAAATGGTTTTTCTCTTATATTATAGAATTGAATCACTGTTTTTCCCTTTCCTTTGCCTACATTTCATCTGAACTCCATTTGTATATAATATAAAATAAATAAATATTCCAAACAACTATAGTCTCTCTCAATAGAAGTTCAGATTAGAGACCGAAAAAGTTGATTTTGTATTCCTTTCCCATCCCTTCCCTTTAGGGATATATTCATTCCCTTTCCTTGCTCAAATTCTTTATTCTTAGTCCTTTTCCCTTAAAATTCCTTTAAAATTCTTTAAAGAAGGGATTTCCTTTTGGGAGTCTATTTCAGATTTAAATGGTCCTGATCTTATTTTACATTTCTAACTGTATAGATTTTATGGTTAAAATTTCAACTGCCAATAGCCATGGGCATTTTATTTAAAAATAATTTAAATTCTTAGTATAATAATTATACTATAATTGAAATATTAATGATTTCATTAAAAGTTAAATATTTTATTCGTAAAACATTTGGTGTAAAACAAATTTTTAATTCATAGAAATAGTATTTTATTGATTACCAAAAATGAGTAAATTTTATAATTTTTTAGCTAGATCATAAATCACTTGATATAGTTGAATATGAGTCAGTTAATATTAGCTAATAGTAGCTACAGATAATCTTGGGTTGAATTTTCTGCTATTTTTGATACTTTAATTATAGATTTTATTCTAATTATAATTTTGATTACTTTTTGATTAATTTTTGTTTGGAACTCTTCTTTTGATAACAAAATGTATATATAATTTGATTTGAATTAAGAAAACATATGACTATATATAAAGTGAATGTTTCTAAACTAGAATAACTTCTAATTAAATTTATTATTGACAGATAACTTATAAAATTTTACAAAGCTTAAAATTAACCTTGCCAAACAATTTTGTTAATAATGATTCATAAGTTAATATAATAATTAAAATATTTATATTTCAGGTCTTTTCAATAGATGTACAAAAATATATCATTTGAATAGATTAGAGACAGAATGCGCTCCGTTTGTGACTGGTTTGGATCAGGAAAACAACTCTTTCCCCAATGCATGGAAGGCGTCTCTAATTTTCTTTGTGATCGGCATTTGTGTAATGAGTCTTACAATTATTGCCAGTCTTTTAGGTATAGATTTTGTTTTTATATGAAAGAAAACTAATAAAAGTGATTGATATCCGATTTGTTCGAACCGTTGGAAAGGCTGCTGTAAAAGAAGTATTTGTCGTAAAAGCATCTTTACTATATCTGGAACAATTCAGGCTGTGGCAGGTTTGTTTATTGTCTAGTTCAAATTTAGAGCATAAGCATTGATATCTTCAAAGAATATTTCATAAAATTCGTATAATTCTATCAAGTTAAATTTAATAAATGAGTAGGATAGATTTCTAACGTTTAAATTTAATATAGAAAGTTTCCAATAAGGTCAACCCTCGAAAAGGTCAATTCTCCAATATTTGGTTAATCAAACTTAATGACCAAAGCGAAGAATAATTGAAAATACTTTACAACTTTTAAACAAGCTAAATTAATTGATTAATTATAGCTGTTTATAAAATTGTTTACTTTTTAATAAAGGATTTTTTGATCAATTTTACCAAATGGGTTGATCTTATTGGCCCCTATCTGTGTCCCATTTCAATGAATATATAGTTTGTCTTAAAACTTAACGTATAATATATAAGACTAATTAAAGTAAATTTATGATATTGAACTAAATATGATGAACCTTGTTCATTTGGCCTTTTCTTTCCACTCAGTATATACTCAGATATATTTGTTTGATATAATTAAACATAAAATTATTTGTAAAACAAAATTGTAAATAAATTACTCATTTTTAGGTTTATTCTACATTTTGGCCATTTTTTGTTATCCATTCGGTGAGTAAATAATGGGATAATTATATAAAACTTAGGATATTTGAAAAGAGCAGTTTTTGGAGCGCTATAATTTTCACTCTTAAATACCAAGTTCATTTTAAAACTCTACCCTTTATTAATCATGTATACGTTAAACATTCATCTTTCCTATACGTTATATCAGGTAACTTTCAATTATAAAGAAAAGGTATGAATCAATGGACATCACTAACGTATAGAAAAATAAAACCATTAATCAAAGTTCAGTTCTTTAAATCATAACAAATGTCTAATGTTTAACATTATTTCTAGGTACATTTTTTTTACTTGCTCGAATATTCTAGCGCGCTCTTTGAAAACAACTATCTTAATATAAAACAGTAGAGAATTTTCATTATAAAAGTAACAAATAATAGTAAATAGTAGTAATTAATGTTATTTATTAAAATTGCAAGATCACCTAAATTTTCTTATTTTATATAACAGTTAAGGTATAAAAATATTATTAAATGTGTTTTTATCGGTGAGAAAACTCATAAATTCTTTTGAGAGATAACTTTAGTATAAATCGAAAACAAGTTTGTATTCTCTAATTTATTTGTCATTTACTCACAACTTGTGATTCACACAACACTTTAATTTATGTGACTTTCACTGGAATTCGGACACATTTTTAAACATAAATCAGAATTATTTTTATGGAATTTTTTTAGATTTTTATTTCAATTTGAAATTCAATCGAAATATAAATCTTTTTTTAAAAAATATTGTATATAAAATGCAAAATTAACTTGTTAACTTAAATTTTCAAAGGATGGGGAACTGAAAGAGTAGAGCGGGTATGTGGTGTCAAAGCCGACCCATTTTTACTTGGAGATTGTAAAATTGGTAAGTTATGAACGAGTAACCTTGAATACTTTCAATAGTCATTAAACTTAGCATGGCCAAAAACATTATGCAAATGAACTTACAATAGACAAATGATCTTGGGTTCAAATAATGATTTTGCTGTTACTTAGGTTGGGCACTTTATCTCGCTGTTGGCAGCACAGTTTGCACATTTGTTTGTTCAGTATTGTCTGTGCAAGCTGAAATATCCACTTCAAGTGATAAAGTCCAGGATGAGATACTCGAAGGAAAGAACTTAATTTGTTTGCTTTGAAAATACGTGTCTTTTGGCCAAACGTTTGATATACTTAACAGTATTTAAAATAATATTTTGTAATTTAATTTATTTACAATATTTATAATGTAATCTAGTTCAAATTAGAAACATTTTCAATGTTCTGGTGAATCATTTATTGAATAAAATTCAATTAAAGAAAACTTTTTCTGAATTAAAACAATTGAATCTAATTAATATTGAAAACATTAAGTGAACTATCAAACATTTCTTTGATTTTTTTTATTTGAAATCAATAAAGCAACAAGATCAATCCAACAAATATGAAAGCCTCTTAAGCAAAATGTAAGTCCAATAAGTTTTATTTATAGATTTTTTTTGAAACAAATATTGACATAAAATAACTAAAAGTAACTCAAATAAAAAACTCAATTTTGATGACTTAAAATCAGATCTGAGTCTCAGATCTGAAATCCTCTTTGGAGTTTGTAGAGTTTGGTCATTTCTGGTATAATGTGTGCTTGCCAATAGCTTTACACTCATTTATTTAATTTTATATTTAAATATTTTATTATTTTAAAATCAAGCAAGGTAAATTTATAACATCTTTAAGCTCTTAGAACAGTGATTCTCATTTAGCCACAGTTGGAGTGAAATTTGTTTATAATTATTATTATTTACTGAATTCACTGAACAAGCAGATATATTTATCAAGAGAGCAGTACAGATAAACCCTTACATTATTTTACCAAGATAAATCCTATGAGTTTTATTGCGTTGTTTTGCTTGTATTGAATTATTAAAAGAAAAGGTCATTTTATATCATAGTTATTTTGTTAATAAATATTTATTAATATTATATATGAATAAGTATAATGTGCTTGCTCATATCACAAATATACGCACGAATTTGGCTAAAAAGTGGCGAAATGTGAATCAATGCCTCAGAATATAAATTAACATTTTGTTGGAAAAACACAAAAATATTTAAAATATTTAAACGATTTTCTAAATTAACACTTCATTTAACATTTAAAAGTAATTCTCTTTTAAAACAATATAATATATTTCTCACATTTTTCAACAAATATATCAAATTTAAAGAAATTAATTGAAGAATAAACTATATTAACATTTAATGCTGTTGTATCTGAAGAATGAAATCTCAGAGATTAATATGAGTAACACAAGCAATGAATAAAATGTTGAATAAAATGTTGAATAAAATGTTGATGGAATAAAAATTGATACAAAAAAAATGATAAATCGATTTACCCTAAAACATAACAATAGAAGGGGAGGGCATCAAAACCTTTAAATTATGTCACAATAAATAATTCATTGAATAATACATTCAAAAAGTGGGCAAAAATTTACATAAATTGGTCTCAAATTGACGTCTCGAAAATCGAAACATTTTTGACACAAAATTAACTCTTTATTAGAGATATTTTCTCAAAAATGAGAAAATAAAATGAATAAATAAAATGGCAGTAAAATAATGGAATAGTTGTCTAAAAACGATTTCGATAAGTTTTCAGCAAAACTGTGAGGGCTTTCAGTGGAAGCATCAAATCGTTTGCTCACATTATAGTCATAGTATTTACATTTTGGCTCATATTCTATATCGTTGGGAATATAATATATGTTTGGGTCTCCACTGTTCTGTTCGAGGCGTTTGGGGGGTTTGCATTCGATATATTGACCATCCTCAAAATAGCCAAAGTAACCATTGATGCCAAGTGAGCCCACTTTTCGCAGGAACTGATGACGTGGGTCACCATCAAAGTACTGGCATTTGTGATAATAACTAATATTCTCTGGTATTAAGTATTGGCCCTCAGTTTGCGGGTCGTCTTCCAATCGAATGGGTTTATCACACGGGAAAAAGTGTTGTCCCGACCAAAACCCAAACGTTCCTTTCAATCCTTTGGCCCCAACTTTTCTGTTTTGTATTTTATTCTGATTATGTTTTTCGTTGATTTCTTGTTCTTTAATCTGAGATTCGATTTGATATTTATCTCTTGAAAATTTGTGACTAGGTACTTTAACTTTTGCTTGTTTGTTCCAACCATTAGTTTCGTAATCTATTAAGTATTGGAAGAATTCGAGAAATTAATGATAACATGGTCAAAAAATACTTAAGTTAAACTTATTTACTTTAGAAAATTACCTTGATCATCCCGATAATGTTTGTTAACCTTTTGCTGTTGAAATAATTCCTCTAATGTCTGAAATTTTGTTTTAATGCCTGAATCATAGCTCAGATAATAAGGAGGTCTTTCTGTAGAGTATTCATAATTGTCCATGGCCATTCTTTCATGAAGAGAAGGCTGATAAGTCTGATAATTATTCCAAATATCATATTCTCTGATTCGGTGACGAAAATCTTTTGACTTTTCTTTAGACCAAAAATTTTTATAATTTTTATGGTTATTATTCTTATTGTTTTTAAGATGAGTTGAATGAAGAGCTAAAACATAACAACAGTGTAAACAATAACTCAACTGTAATACAGTGAATATCCAGTTCATTATAGACACTAAGAATATATATTCACAAGTTTTACAAATTTATAGAATTTCAAAATCTTTTAATGTATTTCTGGTCCTTATTTTGAGTTATTTAAATAAAATATCATTTTATTGAAAACAATTCATTTAAAGAATATATTCTTAAGATTTATAAAAATATTTTGAAAATACCAATCAATTCAACAGAGAGTTTGTTTTGGTTGTCAAAGAGATCTGACGTTTTCCAGCTTTACTGCTATACATATAGTGAATACACTTCTTATTGATTTTTCACTTAAATCCACATCCATTAGAAGAACACTCCAGATATTCTTCTCATTTTAATTATGACTGCAATTATTTATTTCAAGTAAATTCAAATCAAAGGAAACCTAAAAATTGTTTTATTTAAACATAATTTCATAATTTTTTTAAATTATGGATTTTTATAACTTTTAATATTTTAATTGCTTAGAGCCGTACCTAAAGGATGGGCCCATTGTTTGCTCACTTCTAACTATTGATTTTGTGAATTGTGTCGCCCTATCATAGATTCTCAGACTCTGAGAATCCACTCATTTCATTATTATTTTCAATATATAAACATGTAGTTCTTATCTATTAGAGAAGGAGCAAGTTAAGAAATTAGTTGAGAAATTGTCAAGAACTTCTAATCTATTATTGGTTAATCATTTTTCTGATTTAAATTATTGTTTCACTGAATAATCTCAAGAGTCAATCTCTGAGAGCATATTATCATTTAAATGATGATTGATTAGGAGTGGTGTGCAATACCTGTGCAAAAGGTTTGCACAACCTTTCATTTAATCGACTGTCATCTGATATTTACAATTAAGAATTCAAATATTAAATATAAGTTTTATTTCTTATATTTCTTTTTATTAGAGGAAAATAGTTCTGATATTTCATCCCTTCATTCGTTTATTAGTTTATTCTCAAGTGTTGTATTTGAGTATCAATTTAAGTGAAATCAAATAAGAATTGATAAAATTAGCACCATGGTCATACTTACAAATCGATTTACTATTTAAACAATTATATTTTTAACTCAATTTTACCCAAATTAACCTAGATAAAACTTATTACTATTAAATTTTAGATTATTATAGTTATTAAAAGTTTATTCAAAAAACAAAAGGAAAAAATACATAATTATTATAATAATTATATTTTGGATATAATTACTAACATTTTTCTTAATTAAATAAAAGCCATTAATAAACTAATCATTTAAACACTTTAATAATGCTTATAATTGTAATTATAATTATAATTGTAATTGCTCATATTATTGGTCATACAATTAATTAAAGTTAATCTTTTGATAAAATTAAGCAAACATTTGAAATTGAAGTAAAATTAGTTGCAAGCGCAAACTTGTCTCTTACAATTGGATTCTAATGGGAGTATCAATGGGAATATCAGTAAAATTAGACTCCAATTGTTTGCATTGATCCCAATCGTATCCGTAGTCGGGTTCACACTTTTCCTTAATCTTCTTCAAAGCCATCGGCAAAAACAATTGAATCATATCCAGTGCTTTACTTTCGCAGTCTTCTGCCAGTTTGAGAGCTGAGAGGCTGTCCCATACTTTGTAGGAAATACAGCATTCAATTCCTTTGTCACAGCCATCCGTACAGTTCCATCGCTGGCGAAGTCCTGACTCCAAATTCTCTTTTATGTCCCAATATTTGTTAAAACATTCGATGTGTTGTTCGAGAAGAGGCGGCAAATTTGTCGGAACTATTTTAGCTAAACTGGGACTCATTGTCACCAGTGCTGAGCCATAGTATGAGTTGATTATAATTAGAGCCGTAATCAGTGTTTGTCTAAACATTTTTATTAATTTAAGACTTTCATCAAATGAAAGTCAGAAAAGTTGTGAATCAAAATAACGAAAATTATTTATTTAAATAACATCAGAAAACTTAATATTATATGAAAAGGTTGACTAAAGTCTAAGAATTTATGGTTAGAAATATGATAACCATTACCAAAACTATCCGATCATATTTTAATTAATACTTATTGTTAAGTAAATTCTATAAAAACAGTTCTAATATAAGAGCTCTTATTTTAAACATATTTTTGTTTAGAAATTTGGATTTATTTCCAATAAATTCGAATAAAATATTAATAAATTAATAGAAATTTTATGATTGAATCGACTAAACATTTAATATCTTACAATAATAATTGTTAGAATGAACTTGCTAATAGCATAACTAATTTAAATTAAATCTAGAGTTTATATTGCTCAAATTTGAATTGTTCATGATTAATTGGTCTTTTAATTATATCTTTTTGGTGGACTAAATTTATATATTAAAATGAGCATAATACTATGATAAATACTAGTAAATTATACTTAACATCAAAGTTATCGCTAAATAATAGCATTAATTTAAAATTAGAAATAAAGTCTACAATAATTTATTAATATAATTGATTATCTAGCTAATAAATTTAGTTGTCTAAATCTAATTACTTATATAGAATTGCACCTAGATCATAATCAAAATAAGCATAATGGCAATTAGAGTTGAGCAATTAACTAGTGTTGGATTTAACTTGGTAGAGCTGTTTGTTATCTTCGTATAATTGAAGTTAGCATCAAATCTATGACCTGGATCAGTGTCAAAATATTTACACTTTCCGTCATAATTCAAATGAAATGGAATATATCTGGTGTCATTCCTATTAGGATCTTGCTCCATTTTATTAGGCGCCTCACATCGTTTAAATAGACCGAAATAATAGTATCCGAACACTCCATTGAATCCGTTTTTGCTTTGAATCTTTCGGTTAAATTTCAGTTTTAACTCCTCCTCATAGAAATACATACATTTCCAGAAGTTTGCATTGATTTCATTATTCTCTTTATTGTTGTCTTTATTGTTGGACACATTCTTGTTTTCGGTGCAATACTTGAATTTTCCGTCGTCTTGAAAATATCCGAACACTTTATTAACACTTCTTCTATATATTGATTTAGTAATTATCGGTATTTCTGTTGTACTAAAGTTGAGAACATTTGAATCGGAATTCAATGAAGTCGTGTTTATCTCATTTGAGTTATTTTTAATCCTTTCATTCAGTGTTTCATTTGAGGAAAGTTCTGTTAATATAAATTTTTTATTATTATTATTATTAATAATAATAATTATAATAAATTAAAGATTAATTCTTTAAATATTGATGAATTGACTTAAATCTTAACTATTATTCTTTATTTAAAAGTTTACCTTGATCATCTCTTGTAATTATTTGTTCTTTCTTTAAATCCTTGTTTGAATGAAATTCTTGTGTTTTCGTAGTTAAATTCAAATATTGGTTCACCTTGGCTAAAATATGATTGCAATATAAGAGAGTTACCAAGATTACAATTATAATTCTTAATCCTCTCATAATTTAAATTAAAATTATAGTAAAAAAATGGTTCAAATAATTAACATTTTTTAATAAAAAATGAGCGAACATTCAAACAAAGTTTAAGTCAATAGAAATGTCAAATTAAGAGAAAAGTCACCCGACATAAAATAGGACATAAAATATTCCGTTGTTATGGGAATTTACTTTAGTTTTTGTATACAAAAGTAGACTTCAAAATCATAATCTTTTTATTTCAGAGACTTTCAATTAGTAGACAAATATAATTGTTTTAACAAATTGGTTCAATAGTTTTAAATGATTGATCTAGTTAATTTTCTTTAAATATATTAATAATTATCTTATGAATCAAAACCTTTTTGTTTTCTTTTTAGGCACCAGGGTTATTTTACAAGTTTATAGTTTATAAAAGAGACTTTAAAGGAAAGTTTACGTACTAATTGAATAGTCCATTGTTTTCCTTTATAACACATATCTATTGATTTTCAATACAATATTTTTATATTCACTTATAATTCAATTATTCAATAAATTGTTGAGAAAATAAAGAAAATTAAATCGATTTCTTACACAATCAATATATAAACATATCTTAGAATAAAAGCTAAAATTATCAAGATGAGCTTACTTTAAACAAAAATATGAAATTCACTTAACACCAAAAACTAATCATGCAACTCAAGCAATACAACTGTACAGGATCAGTAACCTGAATCAAATAGATAACTCAAATTAACTAGTCGTCTATGGACTTAATACATAAAAGATCAGATAATTTGAGTTATCTATTTAAGTTGTATTTTTCTAAAAATTTCCCTTGCTTCATTTGTTTTGGTGAATTTTCTAAATAAAGACTTAATGTACAGAAAAAACATTTTGCAGTTAAACCTTACAATTAATGAAAATTAATGAATTCTTATCAGTAATTGAGCGAATGAATGACCATGTTAATACAACTGACAATTGAATTATTTTTGAAAAATATTACATAATTTGAAAATCGCATAAAGTATTCAACAAATATTAATAAAGAGTTAAATTCAAAAAAAATAAATAAAAAGGTTTTAGATTTAAATGCGAATTAAGAATGAGATCGTTTTAGTCACAAATTTTTAATAAATAATAGAAATAACAAAATATTTGTGGACAAATTGGACCAACTCATATAACTCATATTATTAAATACATTTTGTTTCTTTTGGAAAACCCCTCCAACTTTTAACCAGAGTATTACAAAACTGAATAAATGACTAATTAATTCGAAATTTTGGTAAAGAATTTATAGAAAAACATATTATTTAAGACAACAACTAATAGACTGAAAACACTTTTTCTTGAAATCTATTGAAATGAAAGCCATTATTAGCGATAAAAATACTTAAAACAATGAAAAGAGTAGTGAGAATATTGTGTGCCGTCAGACAATTGGAACCATTCATATAGCGTTGGTTATAATAGGGATGAACTCTTGGGGGCGGTCTATCATAGTATTCACAGCGAGCGTCATATGTTATGGTCTTCGGAATATATGTGATGTTAGTCTGGGGGTCGAATTCTATTTTTGGAGGCGGATCGCACTTTATATACTGATAGTTATCATTATAATAACCGTAGTGGCCGTTACGACCAAGACCACCAACCATTTTGCCAAGCTGATAACCTCCATAAGCACCGGCTGCAGCACCCAAAGCTCCCCCAGCAACTTTAAATGGAAAATTAAGTTAAATTAGTTCACAATAATGAACAAGTTAATTCTTACGTCCAGTGCCGAGACCTCCTAATCCACTCTTTGATTTGCCATATCCAGAGTTACCTATTCCTGTGCCCATACCACCCATTCCTCCATAATTTGTTCCGGCTAAAACAAAATTAGTCATTTGATTATTTGTTACTTATTTTAATATTTTCATTGTTTAGAATATTTGTATTTTATATTAAAATATTAAGTTTTTTAAATTTGTAGGCATACGTTCTTGTTAAAGTTTATATTTATCTAGCTAAATTATATTTCAATCATTTAATCTGTTTTTATGAAATATTTTGCATTTGATAGATAAATATCCTTTTTATAATTATCATGCACATTCCTTTATTAAATGATTTTCTAAGGTTTAGTTTTACATCCTTTCTAAATGATATAAACATTGTACTTGCTACTAATCGACACTTCTTTTATGTTCAATTTATGTTCAATCTAAGTAATGTTTTGTAACTGTGCACAATTTGTCAAATAGATGTTCTTGTTCAATTATGTGTTTTTAATCATCAATTTCTGGAAGATTTCAAATCTAATAAAATATAATACAATAGGAATAGTGTTCACCACTTCTCTAATAAAAACTAATTTCACTAAAAAACACTTTAATTTGAGAAATATCTTCAAAATTCATTTTGAAATTTATAGGGAGAAATGGTAGCCCACCTACATGGTAGCTACCAGGTAACCCATTCTCCCAACAAATTTTTAGTGAATAAAATAATTTCGTGAAAAATTGTAAAGATTTACAAATACTGTAATATTTTGATATTATTTCTGAGTTTAAAAACACAAAATAAGTTATAAAATTTGGATTAATTTTTAAGAAAAAAATGGTTAAAAATCGATGACTATTAACAATAATCAGCGCCGCTCAATGATTACAAAGGGTACGAAGTATTTTTTTATATTTTCTGAATGCACTGACCAAGTACATGTTTTGACCAATGGTTATTCTCATATCTCACATAGCGTACGTATAAAATGTAATCAAAAGCTGTAATCATTGAGCAGCGCTGCAATAATTAATTAATTAAAAGTTTTAATTAAAAAGAGAAAAACGTTTTAGAATTATTTGTTTGAATTAAATTGTTTGACATTAAAGTTGAATCAGTGATCGATTATTTAATAAACGATTTCAAATTTTTATTGTTATTATTGTAAACAAAAGTGACGTCAATTAACATTAAATATTTAAATAACTTTCAATTCCTATGAATTGCATAATAGGAACAAAAGAGAAACTCATTAACTTATTGTTTACAATTTAATCTGAAATAATACCAAGGGGTTACAGGTTAAGCAATGGCTGGGGATCTGACGTTTTATCTATTAATTCTAATTATTTGACAATTTTAAAAAAAAATTTTATTACTCATCTAATAATTGACTCATAATTTAAATTAAATTACGATTTATTTATAAAATCCAAACTTAAATAATAACTATTTATTAGTAATAATTTATTACTAATTTATTACTAAATTATTTGATTATTACTAATAATCAAATAATTTATTTTTAGTCAATATTTTTATCAAATTTTTATTTTAAATAAACCCTTTCTTTGATATATTTTTCTGCTAATAATCATATCAAACAAATTATGTAAGGCTTGTATTTTTGTTGCAAGATTATTTTTATCATAATATACTTTCATATATTTTTCAAAAGAAAGTAAACAAATGACTTATTACTCACATCCATAACCCGTATGTACTCCAGGCTGTACACCGTGACCAGTCTGGCCTGGGTAGTTACCAGACTGACCTGGATAGTGACCAGTTTGACCTGGGTAACTTTGGCCAGGTTGCTTAGGATATGGAGCACTGGGATTATAACTGGGATTATATGGCGGTTGCTTTGGATAGGGATCTGAGGGTTTTGATTTAGACTTAGATGAGGACCGGCCCGAACTTCCCCGACCCCGACCACCACCACCTCTGCCACCCTTTCTTTTGATCCGATTTAGTTTAAGAGGTAACTCATCACTGGATTCAGTCAAATGTTCGAAAGAGAGTACAATACTTGCAGACAAACCCAACACTAAGTAAAGGGTTATTAAAGCTTTTAATAAATTCATTTCTTTAAAATTTCAGAGATTTTTAAAATGAATTCCAAATAAAATGATTTTTAACTCATCGATACATAAAATCAAAACATTGCAATGGAGTCGTTGACGAAATCCTTGAGATGTGCTCTTTTCTCACAACTCAGACCAATAGAAAGACCACAATTGCGCTCTGAGTCAGTTAGTCAGTCACTCAGTCAGTCAGACACTCACTAATGGTATTCTTATTGCCTCAACTTTATTATAAAGAGACGGAATACCAACTAAATCGATGGTGTCGTCAGTGGTTACGTGACGTAAACAATGTCATCATTTTCAGGGCTCTTTTAAAAAATAGTTAAAAGTAATTATTAGTTCAGAAGATCTATTCTTATTCCTATCCATATCTCTATCACTAAATTAGACTCAGGGTGGATTTTCAATCATAAAATGAGCAAGTAACATCAAATATACTTGAAAATCATTGATAAATAAAGTGGTTATTGAAATAACTGGAAGAGTATTAACGAAGTTTTCATAATATTAGTATTGATTTTTTTGAAATTCTTTTAAACTAATAAAAAAAAGCATATTATTAATATATAAGATGTACATGTATATTGTAAAGGTCATTTATCTATCACATTTACATAAGTTTTACCAAAATTAGCAATGGGAGGGCGGGTAGACGAAAGACGATTCTCTAGACTACCTCTACTCTGTAAATGTTGTGACAAATTCGAAAATATTTCATTTTTAGCAAAAATTTTTGTAAAATTTAGCAAAAAATTATTAAATTATATTCCAATTTAGTTTGAAATAAATATTTCAAAGCATATAATAAGGAAATCCTAAATTAATATCATTTGAATTCACAAAATATTATTTTAAGTGATTTTCTGATAATTTATTGTATCGGTCGTTAAGAATTCTTGAGAAACCTCTCAATAGGACAGGTAGTAATGGGTTAAATTATATCATTTATTAGTGTTATATAAGGTAATGTAACAGCTACTGGTGCTAATCGAACGGGCAGTTACGGATGGCTAAACTTTTAATAGAAAATTAAAACTTTTCTTTAAATATTTACTTATTTTCCGAAATAATTATTTATTTTTTGAAATATTTATTTATATTTATTTATTTAATTATAAAATCAATTAAGATGACCCTGTTCATTTAATTCTTGAAGATATTCAATCACGATTATCCTTGATATCGCTAACCGATAAAAACATTTAAATATTTATTAGATTGAGTTTGATACTTTTGTGATATAGAATAATTTAAAAAGGATAAGCACTTGACTTACAGCTAATCATTAATAAAAATCAAAAACTTTAATTTTGTCGGACAGTTTCGGGACAGAACTTATCTCTTCATCAGCAATGAGTCAAATGGCAATAAATTTGACTCTTCTTTGGGTCACGTAATTAGGATGGTCATTAGGGTGGTCATTAGGATGGCCATTGGACATTTTCGGAATAGTGTACATTTCCATGTGAACAAATAGTGGACAAATAGTCAACAAATAGTCAACAAAAAGTTTTAACTAAAATTTTTCTAATTAAAAATAGGGGACACATCAGTATTTTCCACTTAAGAACTGATAATTTTCAGTGGACAGACAGTCGAAATACTGGACTGTCCACTGAAATAGTGGACGGATGGCCAGCCGAGTAAGATGGCCACCGATACCAGAGGTTTAATTCTCAGGGTTTTTGTGTTAATTTATATCAGAAAGTTATATTAATACATAAAATTGTTGACAACTATTTCTCTGTTGGGAAATTGTCTTTAATAATTAGTATTCATTTTTCATAAGAATATTTTAAAATCAAATAAAGAGTACTTTCTCTAAATGAATCTAAAAGTCAATTACTCTCAAGTAATCAAAACGAGTTCCACAAAAATTCTGATTTCAATGAATGATAACTAGGTTTGGCCTCTGAAAGTTTCCAGAGAAATATTTCTCGAAATATTAACTTGTCTTAATTAAAGTAATATTTATTTGGATATAAAATGTTAATATGTTTTTCATTGGATTAATTCTACATAAATTAATTAATAACTTTATTGTTGAGAAACCAAACAGAATTGCCTCCTAAGGGAATGGCAATAATAAGAATCTTATAGTGAAATTTTCTTAGAAATATTCCTCAAAATTCTTTCTTTTTGACCAACACTAGTGATAAATAAAGAACTTGAGGCTACATTTTGGAAAATCCAAAGACCTTTAAATTTAAAGTTTTCAATAATATCCAAAATTTTGAATAGTTGTCAGTCATTTGATGAGTCAAATAAATGTCACATAAACTTGTGATTCTTAAAAAAAATTATTGCATTTATAGTTTTAGTAAATACCTTCGCTTCAAACGTAGTGAGTGAGGGATGTATGTGAAAGGAGTGGATGAATAAATAGTGGGAAACAAATAAAGGTTGTTTTATATAAACATATTTCACATATTTTAAGCCAGTAAGTTTTTTTGGTGTCAAATATTATTGCCACCCATAAGATGATTCTTTAATAAAACTCCTTTAATAAGTTTTAGATTAAAACTTGAAATTCCATATATTCAAAGTGACAGTGAGTTTTAGAAACATGTTCAATTTTAATTATCTATGTAAATATTATTAATATATAAATGCATTTAAAAAACTTTAGGTAACACTTATTTAAAGAATTTTGAACTGAAATAAATACTGAATTAAAAATATTATTCTATAAATATATGGTTTTGGATTAGAGTCGTTGTAAAAAAGCAAATTTCACTGATAATTATAATAGCGATTACATCTCTATAATACTTTTCTGACACCAGTTTTCAGCCCAGAGATTGGCGACTGAAAACTCGTGTCAGAAAAGTGATGTAAATTATTAATACAGAAAAAAAAGTTGATTTCAATTTATGAATGAAAGGGTCGCAACATTTTGACAAATATTTTATTTTTGATTTATTTTGGAAATCATTAAAAGTAAGAAAAGTCATAATTTTAAATAAAATGATTCTAATATTAAATATTAATTAAAACTAAGAAATACTTTTATTTTTTAAAAAACATAAAATTTGGTAATAAAAAAATAAAACACAAAACAAAATAAATTATAAAAAGTTAACTATCAAATAGTCTCTCAAAATTTGGTTATATTTGTAAAATTTTTAATTTTTATTCAAAATTTAAATGACAAAATTTGTTTGAAAACTTATTTCAAATGATCTAGGCTAATTTCATTTAAACAGGAACTGTTTAAAAGTAAATCAGCTCCAGTTCTAAATACTTAAACATTAATCTTAAAAAAGTGTTATTTCGTAATGAGTTTATTATTAATATATTTGATATAAAATTAAAAACTTAACAATAAATTTACAAAAAAAATTCAAACCATTACTGAACACAATATGAGTTGTGTTTTAAACTAAGACAGCAAACTCTGAAAGGATGATGGGTTACATTGAGCCCAATAACACAAAACATATCATTAAATGTACCAGCTCCACTATTCACAAATGAAATACAACAATCCTTGGTGAATTCGTTACTCTCAGGTTCTTTAGTCCAGGGCTTTGGACCACAACGACATTTCATTTGTTTAGGGGATCGAGCACAGCCTTTATAACAATAGTTTAAATAATTTAACAAGATTGATTTATTAATAAATAAAGTTAATTATTACCGATTATTACAAAAAATCCAATTAAGAGGAAAATTGCAATTATTTTATTCATAGTTTTCACTAAAATTTTAGCAGAAAAACAGTTCTCAACTCTGAAGTCAATTGAGATTCAGATCCGACAAACTTTTGGAAATCTAATGAAAATCTTTTTACGAACTGTTATTTTAATATATTTTGAGGAAATTTTTTTATTTCGTCAAAATAATTTGTAGAATAACCAAGGTATTTGTGGACATTTATAAGATTATGTTTGAAGGTTTTATCAATTTATTTATTCTGTATTTAATGTATTATAAATAAATTACTCAATAATTCTATTTTCAAATTAAAATCTGAAAACATTCTTACATTTGAAAAATTATTCGAACAAAAGTACCCCTTTGGCTGACCCTTTCTTATGATAAAAAGATAAATCATTTGGAACATACATTTTAGCAAAAATTGTAGAAAAACTTGATTTCCAGAGTTTTCTATTAAGACTTAATTATAAGTTTTTAAGTTTACTTTCGATTAATTGAAATGAAAAACACGAAAATCAGAGATGAGTCGACTTTTATTTACTTTTAAGAAATATATGAAATATTCAAAAAAAATATTTTTTAATTATTTCTAATTGCTTTTAATCTTTGGATTTCTTCTTAATGTCTTTGATTAATATCTTGTTTATAACCTTGGTCAAATAAAATTTACCAAGGTTTTAAAATTTTAAATAAATAAGTATATCTTTAAATATATATTTAGTTATTAGTATATAATGATTGTTATAGAATTCACTAAATATAATAAATTAAACTCAAATTAAAATAATTTTAATAAATAATTTTATGAATTTCTATAAGAAAAAGAAAATTTAGAACAAAAAATATTTATATGTCCTCGGTCATTCTCAAATAATGTCTCGGAGATCAAAATAATGTTATACTTATACTTAATTTATTCTATAATATTATTCAAATAATTGTCATAAGATAATAATAAAATCTAAAAAAAGGTTTCCTGGATATCCTGATATTTTATTTTTCCATATGTTTAAAATAATATGAGCAAGGGACTCTATCGCTTCACTTTGTATCACACATTTTATAACAGTTTAAAATTTAAACTTTAAATGAAAGTATATTTCAAAATCAAATATTACTGACTAAGATATGAATCATATCATATGATTAAACAAATTTTATTAATTTCTATAAAACACAATAAAATTAAGTAATTTTTAAAAATAATTTATAAGAAAATATGTTTATTCTATTATTGATTACATTTAATATGTTTAAACTTTAAGACAATTCTTTTTAAAACTACAAAACACATAACAAAACATTGATAAAAATGAGGGACAGTTAATAACCTTAATTAGAAAAAAAGTTTAAATTGTTGAAGGTCGATTCTACATGATAATTTATCATTGATAAATATTTGTCTTATATAAAATCCATTGGATTATCTCAACTGAATCTACAATTAATAAGTGTTTAATAGAATTTAAATCAAATATTTAAAAAAAATTAATACAAAATAACAAACAAATTAATAATTCGATATATTTATAAAATTTATCCGGACTATTCTTTGTTGCCCTTGCTAAAATAATCAAGAATATTTTTTTTAGTAATTTTTAAATAAATAATTTATACATTTAGAATTGCCGGACCCTCCAGATCCTCCAGAGCTTCGTCCTCCTCCTCGTCCTCGTCCTCCACCTCTTCCTCCTCCGCCGGCACCTTTCCTTTTAACCCTGTTCAATATAAGTGCGGTTCCCTGATTCCCAAATTGATCAGAACAATAACTCATGTAAACGAGCAAAATTGAAACCAATAAAAACATTAACAAATATGCCTTCAAATACATTATAAATGCTTAAATTAAAAAATTTAATTTACTCTTGTAAGGAATAGTAACAAGTTTAGATTAAATAGAAAAACAATTGAGTTGTTTCTACGATCGCTTTTATAAAAATATTTAAATTGACAGAAATTGAACTATAAATACATTTAAATATGACATAAAATAAAACTAATTATACAGTTATGTATATGTAAAGTTACTTATACTAGAGCATATTGCAAACTTAATAATTCTTATAGAAAAACAAATAAAGATAAGAATAACGTTATTATAAACGTTTTTATGAATATTCCTTAAATAATATAATAGTAATGTTTTAAAATTTCTGAGAATATATTACTTTTTATCGATTATTTTGAATAACTTTAAATGTTTTCCATAAATATAATTATAAATACTATTAATGTTAATAAAGTAATAACAGAATTCGAAATTTTACACTCTGGAAATCTCCTGGACGTTGTACTTGCTAAAAATTAAGAGTTATCATTAAAATTAATTAATAATTTCTAGTAAGTTTATACAAACAGCGTGATAACCAACGCCCAATATAAGAGTTATTAGTCCATTGGGAATATGGAGTGTTTTCAACTTGGTTAGACCCACTATTCGAATTAGAGGAAGCGCCCCCTCCTCCACTCCCTCCGCTACCTCGACCTCCACCACGACCACCCCCGCGTCCACCGCCGCCAGATTTTCTTTTGATCCTTTTTAGAATAATTTCTGAAGATTGAGTTAATTCTGACTCTTCGAGAAATTCTTCGAATAAACAGTTAATCGTAGATAAACTTAATATTAATAATAAACAAATAGTAAACAAAATTTTTAAATTCATTACATTTAAAATTAATTTAGAATTTTTTCAATTTTAAGATTGAATTTATTAAAATCTATCGACTATTTCATTGAAAATATGACTTTAAAATATGAGTCAATTCTTTTTAAAATTTAAGTTTAAGAATCGAAATAAAATCAATTTCGTTGTCATTAGAGATAATGAATTAACTATTAATTGATTTTACTTTTATTAGAACTCATATAAAATTTCTAAAAAATTTATTGCAATCATTATATTTCATATACAATGTATGGCTATAAGTGGTGTTTAGAGGGAAAGCGATCATAAGTTCTTGAATTTTTGAGAGCAGTCTTTAATTGTAATGAATTAAACTTAAATAAAATTACAGTGGTCAACCTATCCGGTAAAGTGGTTTGCAAATTGAATTTACTTTACCACAACGGTTGGTTTACAGGAATGGTTGCTATTTAACATTAAGTTCTATGGCAATGGGTTTTGATATTTACTTTACCCGATCCGTACTTTGCCGGATAGGTTGACGACTGTAATATTTTATTTTAATATACAGTTAAATTCATTTGATTTAGAAATTTTGTCAAAACTTTTAGATTCTTTTCTTTAAGTTTCTTAAAGTTTAGACTCTAAACTTTAGAGATTAAAAGTAGAGCTTGGTTAAGTATTCCGAGTACCCGGGTCTCGACCGGGAATTAGTTTTCTCGATCTCGATCGGGTACAGTCGAGAGTCTCGAACGAGTCTCGAATGATTGAAAATATTTTAAAATGCATTTAAAGATATAATATTAAACTAATTATATTTTTAAAATATTAAAACCAAGTTAAGTTCAATAAATTGTAATATTTGTTTGTAATTCTTACTTAAATATAGAATAAATGCTTTTTATATTCTCTATTAGATTTAAATGAATTGAAATAATTTTTAAATAAATTTAAATCAATAATTTCTAGACTCGTTCGAGACTCGAGTTAACTCTCGATTTCGACCGGGAAATCCTCTTCGAGACCCGGGAATCGATTTTTGCCTCGAGACCAACCACTAATGTCACGTTACTGACAATCATAGATCAGTCGTCAAAACTTTTAGATAAATTATTATAACACATTTGAGAAAATTTCCCCAAAGAGTTCATATTTTTCAATTAAAGCTGATTTTTGGTGAAACTTCAAGAACTTGTGATTAATTTAATAGCCTTTTGTCAAACATTACTTTATATATTGAATCTCAAAGTGAAAACTTTTATATATTGAAATTTTTCCAATTTTTGTAATTAAATTTTATAAATTATAACAAAAATATCGGTTTATAGAAAATCTAATAATCTTCGTTTTAAAATTGTGCTTGTTCATTATTTAAGAAAATTGTTAATCCTGTCAATTGATATATTGGTCAAAGTTTTAAATATTAAATAAGAGTACCAAAGATGAGAATAACATTAGAGTTGTCATGAGTTTAATGTATGGCCTTTGTGTGAGTGCTGCCGATGTGGTCGATCCACGATATCCTCCAGAACTGCCAGAACTGCCAGAACTGCCGGAATGGTTTTCATTTGTTGAATGACTAGAACTGCTCGAACTGCTATGACTTGAAGTTGCACTGCCCGATCTGCCGCCTCCACCTCCACGTCCACCCTTTCTTTTGATTCTAATTAGTTTCGGGTCATTTTGATACAAATCATTTTCAAATACTTTCAATGAATAACTAATTGAAGAAAATGAAGTCAAAACAAATAAAAATATTATTAAAAAAGTAATTGAATTCATTTTTATTTAAAGAATTAGAAATTAAACTGAAAATAAACTGAAAATAAACGACAGAATAATGAATGTAAAAAACTAATGCTAGAATAATTTAATTGTTATTAGGATTGCAAGAACATTTGAAAAACAGAATCGATGAGTTAGTCATGGAAACAAATGTAAACAATTTGTGAAAAAATACATTAAATTTCTCATAAATATCTTACATAAAAGTGTTATTAATTCATAGATTAAATGCTATTAATAATAGTATATTATTTAAGGTTAAACACCATGCTCATTCATTTCTTATAGAAATTATTCTATTAAAGTTTAAATATAGTCTTATATAATTTTTGTTTAAAAGTAATCATAAACAGTAATTAACGAATTCTAACAAACTTTTAGTAGTGAACTTGCTTATTTTTATGTATAACTACTGTTGTCTCTTCAGAGGTAACTAAAGATATGAAAAGTTAAACAATGAAATGTAAACTTCATATTTAATTTAGCAAAAGATGTGAACTTAATATAAATATTTTTAATTAATTTCAAGTAATTTATTTAAAAGTTTTATTTGAGTCTTAATATATGATGACTACTCTTAAAGGATTTATTCATAATTTTAATCTATTTATCCCTCAAATA
>JAQIXI010000179.1:0-31648 GCA_034700165.1 Galumnidae sp. Gr-Ori-00277 | reverse complement strand
ATAATATTATACTTAACTTCTTATATAACAAAATGAGTAGGCTCTAACTTGAGCAAGGTACTTTGCTATCTTATATTATGTCTTTCATAACAATTTTTAAAATATTTATATTAATATTTAAATATATAAACAATTTATTATTAAAGGGAAGTAAATAATCTAGCTCATTAAAGAATAGATGAATTGAGCAAATTTTTATGAATTCAGTCATAAAAATGTAATAATTGTTTGATTTGTTTTTGTTTAGACATTTTATTTTATAAAAATGTATTTCAGATTATTTTTTGTCAAAAAAATGTCCACTTTTTGACAAATTTGTTTCGCATTTAATTAGTGAAAATTCTTGATAGAGAATACTTGTGCCGAGTTTTGCATTATTTATAGTGTTTTTGTCAGTCCAGACCTAATTAAATGCCACTCCAATTGAGTTAATGCTGTCATTAAGAATAGCAATGACACCATAATTGCCGTTAATATTGCCATTAATTGTCTCATCAGAAGACACTATTTATTCATATTTTGCCTGATTTTAGAGTTTGTTTAATGAAAATCTTTGAATAACTCATTCATGTCATTAATCTTTTAAAGTTTTCTCGAACACAAATATTATTAAAACTTTTGTCAAATTATTGAAAATTACTCTAAAATTTTTATTAAAATATAAACAAAAATCAAATTAATGTTTGAACTCAAAAATTATGCCAACACTTGAAACTTGATTAAACCTTGATTAAATTTCTATCACTATTAATCTACTAACCAATTATTGTTTTCTGAACAGTGATGATTACCAAGCTAGTTCAGATAAAATTTGAATCGGTTTTTAACTTGAAATTGGCAAGCTATTTAAACAAGGCATCCCACATAAAGTGACAAGAGCATTTTTAAATCTTTGTGAAAGAGATTTTTTTCCCCTGATTAATCTAAACTTGCCCTAAAGCCCTAGTTCAATAAATCAATATCCACAATATCTTTGAGACTTTTTTACTCTATTACAATAATCAAAATAAAATTAACTTGATCAAATTTATTTTTGATTATATCTAAAATGAATTCATTCTTTTAACAGAGGATCTAACCATTCAAGTGAAGAATAGGACCGGATTTGAGATCGTGAAGGCTGGTATAGGTTACAAGGTAAGTCTTTTTTAATTCAATGCTCATTCTGTCATCAATACAAAAGGCCTGCGATTAGTCATTGATTTTGGGGTAAATTTTGCGCAAATCTTTTGTTTTCTATAAATAATTAAATTTAAAGAAACCAATGAATGGAAATTTATAGGCATTAAAGCAATTAATCATTTTTTTGCGGTCAATAATAATCACAAATAGAAGTCTTCATTTAATGGTTTGGTCTAAAGTAAAGGAGATTTACACAAATCATATATAATTAAAATGATTTGTCAATCGAAGAGCCAAACAGTTACTCCCAAACGAAAGAGATTTGCAACTTTTCAAACTGAATGCCTTTTGCCATTGAATGGCGAGTGGTGTGTGTTTTCAGGTCTGAGCACATAACTAATCATTTTCATGGAGATTATACGAAACCTCGGAAACCGAAAGCAAAGGGCGCACACAATGTTTGTTATCCTTTTTGAAAGAATAACTACTGTTTTATCGGTAGTACCGAGACTTCAATACTAGTGCTGAACAGAAATACGACTGCAAACGAAAAACTCATTCGAGAAGACAGTAAACAAAAGCCTTAACCTAACTCTCTGTGACTTATAATCCTTGCAAACTCTTGCTTTGCACTTATGCTTATTCTGAGTGTATATATGTTTAGTTACTAAACGACATACCATTTCTATTATACACTCGTTTTTTACAATAAATCTCTCAACAAATCCTCTTTTGAAACGATTTTTGCTTTTTATTTCTCCTGGAATTGCAATTATTGTCGATTCTTATGAGTCTTTGCAAACAACTATTAAGATCTATAAACTTGTTATTAAAGAATATTATCTTTTCTTAGGCTTAAATAATAAAAATTTATTTTCCGATACTTTACTCATTGACAGAAGAAAAAGGATTTCAACCGATTTTTAATTTTATTAATACTTTTCGAAGGAAATTAATCTTCAATGAGTTGATCATTTAATTTGAACATGGTCTTTTCTACTAAAAAGATTAATGGAATTTGAATCGTAAACAAATCATTACTTTTATATTTTTATCTTCTTTTTTATCTTAAGAATCAAATTTTCATTTAACTCTAATGACATGAAAAATGTTAACTAATCCCTCAAATGAGCTCTAATTTAAGGAAAGGCTATTCGATAATGTCTTTTATCATTTCACTGATTATTCAATCTCTTAAATGTCTCTTTCATATGTTTCTGATGACTTTTAATGCAATTGAATGTCTTATTTTTCTTCTTTTTGCGCTAATCATCAAAACTAGTTAAGACAACTTTCCTGGAAATACAATTTCTTAGAAAAATGAAATCTTTATATATATTTATATACTTTTCAACCTTGGACATCTTAGTTTATAGACGTCTTTCTTTAATATTGAGAATTCATAAATACAGTAATGAAACTAAAAATAACTAAAGGTATCTTGGTAATTAATGATTTAATGATTTATTTTTTTTAGTTTAAAATTTAAAAATTGGAAAATAACTAACATTAGAGACCATAACTAATATTGTTTGATGAAGAGCTTGGTTATATCTATGTGAGGGAGAATTTAATCTAGGTCAAAATTTATTTAATTGAATCCGTTGAATGTTTAATGCGGTGATTGTAAACGTGTTTTCTATCTTTGATTTGATTCGCTTTAAGTCAATATTTGATCGAATCGACAGAATTCTGATTCTCTTCAATCTTAAACTTATTCTTTATTTTGAGGAAAGGCTTTGAATTTAATGTTTGAATAGACATTTAAATTAAAAAAATCTTTTGAAACGAATCTCTATAAAACATCACTGATAACATCCATTTCCAGTTAAACAACTCATTCTCTGTATAAATATCCTCTGATTTCAATCTAATTATTTATTATTATTTCAATATTTTTAAATTGATTCCAATTTTATTTAATGTATAAATCAAAGTGTTTCCACAGTTGAATGCACCTAGTTGATTTTAAAATTTAAATAGGATTGATTGAAATGAGTTATTTATTATAGGAGAGTTTAATTTTTTAAATATTTAAAAGTATTACAAATTAGAATTTCTACTTAGAAGTAAACATTATTTATAGGCATTTATTTAGATTTTATACATTAACTGAAAAATAAACTTTGAATTAATTCTTCACTAATACTAACGAATTTTGAAAATAGTAAAGAATGAAGTGTTTATTGCAATACAAATCACTGTTTACTCATTTTAATGCGAATATTCATTCATAGTGTGACTAAAATATTCAAAAATTCAATTTGAACTAATATTTTACTAAGCTGAAATTTTTCTTGTAGTGTTGACTAACTAAATATTTATCATTCTTTGAAAGCTTTTTACTCTAATTTTATCCAGCCGATATTCATGGAAACAGATGTCTATTGGCCGATAATAATTTTACCATTCTACTCTTTACATCTCAAGCTTTTCTATTGAGACTAAATTTATACCAATAAAGTGTTTACTTCTTAGAAATATCGTTCATTTCATGATTTTTCAAAAAAAATTAATGAAATTATAGGAATTTATTCGAAAAAAATCATTAAATATTAAACGAATAATTAAACGAATCTTAATTTTTAAATACAAGAAAAGTCACTTAATTTTTGAAGGTTTTGCTTTTTAGAAGGACTTTTCAGGCAGCAATAGTTATCCTAGGTAAATTTATGTCTCTAAAGGCACGTCGAAAGTTATGCCAAATCATACATTACTTTTGAGTCTCTAATAGAATCTAAAGTCTGTCGTCTGAAAACTTATTTTAGAAAAAGTAATTTAAAAAATCAAAACCCATTTTTAGCTCAACATTCGAATCAATGTTAAGATAAGACAAAAATTTTGATGATTTGCTTATTTTTGACACTAAAACGTAAAATTATATAACTATATCTGTATATTGAATTTAATTAATATAAGATTTGAAGAATTCCTTCATTCATTAAGTAAGGCATACATATTGACGATAATTCCGAAGAATTCTATTGTTAAAATTTTCAATTGTTCTAGGACAAATGAAATGATAAGTAATTATTCGCTCTAAATGAGTACTTAATTAAGAATCCTTAAAATTTCTGATAAATTTCCTGGTTATTCACTACACGATTAATATAATTCTTATTTAATGGCTCCCTTCCCCTCTATTTATTTGGCTGATCTTGCTAAGTGTTTTATTTGTGTCTGGATAAAAGGTGTTTTAATTTTATTTACACAAAATTTCTTCAACCAATTGTTTATTTCATTCTTATTCTCAGAAAATACTTCAAATAAAGCCCACACTTTATCTTCTCGACATAATCTTGGTAATTTTGGTTATTCCAGATATTAATCAACTCTAAAGTGATTGGTTTAAGTGTTGAAGTGTTGCCATTACTCCTCGACTATACTTTCAATTATTCCATTGAAAACATAAATTCCTTTAATAATTTAAACACAATTTTCCCATATTTTCAATTAAACCCAATTTTTTATAATTTTAATTCAAATTTTTTATCTAAACATTACCTCTAATGAGGGAATGGAAGGGATTCTTACAAAAAAAATTCACCAAAAATTATTAATGAAAAGAATAAACAAAATTCTAAAATAGTTAAAATTTAATGATGACATTATTATTATAGTAAACTTACTAGATTATAAGAATATTCATTATTAATAAACAGAATGTTCTTGTTATTAAATAATTGTAATATTTTTCCAAAGTTTCCAAGATTTTATTATATGAAAATTCTTTTGTAATTCAGGAAAATAATTATATTTCAAATTAATATTTAGTGTAAACATAATCTTCAGTTAAATTGAAAACAAAATTAATTTAAGTGACGATAATTTTGTTGACAAAAATCAATACAAATGACGGAAATATTCAATGTTTTCATTCGTTTTACTAATAAAAGGATGAAAACTCTTTTTTATTTTTTGTAAATTAATTTTTTTCTCTAATATTCTTTCATTACTTTCAAACCTTCAGTCAATTTTAAGCGAAAACTATTTGCAGAATATATCTCTAGAGAGAGAATCTAGCAAAAATCAATGTCCATATATTGTCTGAAACGTTTTCAAAATTAGATTTACAATTGAATTGTTTAAACTGAATGAATAAAATCAATTCTTTTAAGCTTTTATTACTTGATTTTTCTCAAACACTTCTGTTTTTCATCCATTGTTTTTCTAAAGAGAATTATCCAGCAAATAAGTATTATATGTCAGAACATATAAAATGTTAGGAGACTTTACTTTTATTGATAGCTTTAATGGCATTTCTTCGATAATATTTTCTTTGAGTTAAATTTAATCTAATTTTTTCTACTTTTAAAAAAAGTCTATTATTCTGTGCTTTTCATCCCTACGATTAAGGAATCTGATAAATTGTCACTGATAATGCATTACTAAGTTAAGATGAACGTGATCATTTATGAACGTTACCATCAATTTCTTTCCAATAGTTATGGATTTAAACATTTTTCGACTCTCGATCTTTAGTTTTATATATATTTGTGTCAACTGTTTGTCAGTTAGTGAGGGCTGAGTGAGGGCTCCGATTCCGTGATGTTGTCATAGAAACCAATTCCAATGATATGTTGCATACATTTTGAAAGGGAGTGAAGGGAGTGGTGGTTCCTAATCAATGCTATTACAGATAAATTGTACCCTGGTTACAATACTTGTCCATCAACCCACTATTATATTCATGGTATAATGTGATGTCCATATTACTCACCACTTCTCTTCTTTACCATCAAAACTTGTTTTGATTAACAAATCATTGTTTAAAAGTTTGGGTCAAACAATGGACGCAAAGGCTCTGAAAGGCTGTAATCAAAGCGATAAAAAACAAGCATTCAATCGACTGTTTGTTCCTCTCAATAGCCTAATGAAAGAATGTGTTATTGATGACAAACCAGTGACCCATAATCTACATGTCAACAGTGGACACACACACACATACAGGGAAAGAGAGGCTAAAGCCGTTGTCATATCGATTGGTTAGACATTGCATTCAATTGGCGTCCAATTCAATTGATAGGACCGTTAGAACACAATATTATCCGAATCTAATTCACTGTAATTGAAAGCAACGTTTGAATTGCAGTCAATCGTTGGCTAATGTCAACAAATTCTTTTTAAATCACTCATTACTCTGAGCTCAGGCTCTCAAACTATATTTGCATACATTCTCTTGTGATCTGATTTTTAGTTGATTTCTCAGTTCAAACAAAAATTTTTTATTCACTCTTTAACTCAGAAAATAATATTCAAGTTTTATATGCAGTCGACGTATTCAACACTTCAGTGTATACTCACATCCAAAAGATATGGCAATCCTTTCGAGTCCTTAAACTTTCCCTTTAAAACTATTTTTATTGATTGAAAAATTCATTTTTGAATACTGTTTTCCCAAGAATATCATTAGAGCCACTCCTTTACAATTCCTTTCCATTTATAGGCACAAACTCTTAATTGGATGACATTTCAAAAGGAATTGAAAATTATAAACCATTTAAAATATCTTTTGATTTCATGCTTTTTCAGTATTATTTCGCATCAAAACAAACATTAAATCTATTGAATCGACTGAATATAAATCTGTTTCAGACATAATATATTCGATAATTTAACAAAAAAGCCATTCATTTCATACAAAAACTAATCTTAAATTAATTCAACTAAAAAATTTCCCATGCTACTTTTGATTGGACATTCACAGCCAATCAATTCATTTGGAATGAATATCCAATTAACCTGGATTTCATCCTAGAATTTTATCAAAAGTAAACCTTTTATTCTTAAAATATAAAAAACATCACAATTATTTGATAATAAATAAAATTATCTAGCTAAAAGTCTATAAATATATTGAAGTGATTATATCATCGAAACCATTATATAAATATAGACGTCTTTACCAGTGATGGCTAATAGAGGGGTATTCCAGGAATCCTTGAAAAATAATTAATTAAAATTATCCAAAAGGGCGGCGAAATGGGTCACTCCCTTCTTTTCCCTCCCCTCCACTCCTCCGGTAAATGTTTGGTAATTTTAAGGAAAATATTGTTAATTAATAGTTATTCACATATTTTGTTATTAATTAATATGAAATTTAATTAAATAGTGTTTCGAAGCTTAAAATACACAAAAATAAAACATTTTTATAAGTTTTGCAATTTTTTGACAATTTTAAAGCAAAAATTGATTAAAAAATAATAACTACTATTAATTGGTTTAACTATTATTTAACTAAATAAAATGAAATAGTTAAAATAATATTAAAGAAAATTAGGCAATTTTTGACCCTTTTCTGAAATACTTCATCCAGACTCTTCCAAAACGGGAAACAAATACTCCCTAAAAATCCTTACAGTCGAACCCTTTAGCCATCCCTGATCTTGACTAGAACTTTACTCTTCAGATGTGGTGTTCTATTTTGAAGTGACGTTTTCAAGGATTAGACGCCGAGAAGAGTATTGGAAATAATTCATTGGGAAATAACTCGTTTATAATAAGATAGAAAAAAAAACTCTAGGCTTTGATTTCATCGCAAAAATCCTTTTATTTTTATTTATTTAAAACCAAATATTTGCGTTCAGTTCTCATTCAATACCGTATTATATGAAAAAAGTATCAGCAATTGAAAAATAAGCCCTATTTCTTGTTTGTCCTTTACATGAATATATTTTACTGTTTCTTCCCATTTATTATTCACTTTTTGTATAATATATTAAATTTCTATTGAAAACAATTTTCATTTTATAAAAATTCTAATCATTAGATCTGATGTGAAAGTGATTACAATATTTCTTCTAATAATTACTGGAAAATAAAAGTATTGAAACATTTATTGGTTACACAAAATTCAGACCCAAATTAGAAATTAAAATCACTGCTAAATATACACTTAAACTGTATTAGAATAAAATTTTTGACAAATAATTAAATAGAGAGCCTATTCTGCCCTAAGATATTGAATTGGGATTCCTTAATATGCAATTCGTATAATATTACAAATTGTAGACCAAAGCACAGCACAGCTCAACACCAGAGCAGAGCTAATATTGACTAAAATCACATTTCAATATTAAATTGTTATTTGATGACTGTCTCATACCTCTATCTGTGCTGAGGGTTGACTTAAAATAGACTTTTCACTCTTCTTTTTTCATCTATTGTCTAATGAAATGGTGTTTTTTAATGATTTCCTGATAATTTCAAATCACATTAATTTCTTTATAAACTGTGTCTTTCCCTTTGAGTTAGAGGTTGTCAACACTGCAAAGCCTAAAACTTATACAGAATAGAGTTGTTAGAATAAAATTGCCCTTACTCTTTTTAATGAAATTGAATTCTATAGAATATCCACTTGGATATAAACCAAAGAAGAGATGATTTTTTTCAATGATTTCAATGAAAAATATGATATAATTGTGAATCGGAATGCCTTTACTTTCGGCAAATTTTCATAAAACTTAATTCAATGATAATTCACATCTAAGTTGAATTGAAAAGAGCTGACAACTCAATAATAAGTTAAATTAAAGCCATAAAGAGAAAAATATGTGACATTTTTTTCATCCGTTTCTTTAACTTTAGAGCGAAACTCTGTTTTCGCTCACATTTTTATGAAATTCTTTGTTCCTCTCATTCTCTCCTTTTTTTTCGGCAAAAGTTTCGAACAATATTTTTTGATATTAAATTAATATCAGCTCTTTTTATGTCAAAATTGGCCTTTAATAAGATATACATTACTTCATAGATGATATTGAAGTACATTTTTCCTCCAATAAATCATTAAATTTGTTGCTCCGAATCATATCTATTATTATGAAAAAAAGGCAAATCCATTGAAAAGTCAAATGAAATGATAGGATATCTATACCTATAATAAAAAAAACTGTTGCAGTGATTATTCGCCTCCAGCTTTAAATCTAATACGACAATAAGGTTTTTATGCTGTGCTCTGGACCTAATGTCGGCCGACACAATCGCAATGTCGGCTTCTTTTTATGTTTCGAATATTAATATATCGAAACATTTTTTTTTTGTTTCATCTTTTATGCAAATCTTCGAATACCGAAACCCATATTAAGCGGGAAGAGAAGGAAAGGGCAGAACTGAACAAAATTTGTTCACTTTTATGCACTCGACATAAAACATAATGTATTTGCAGTTATATTCAATTTGCCTCAAATTGAGAGCAATTTTATTGCTCTCAAGATATAGTCTCACCTGAACTCTAAGACTGAGACTAAAAAATGACATTTTTATGAAAAATTTAAAATAATATAACAGGAGAATAAATGTAGCTTGATTCAAATTACTTGCCAACATTGCTTCAAGCTAAATTGGGGAATATGTTTTTATTAAATTTCCTTTTATTTAAACAAAAAAAATAATAATAATTTCATTTCAGTTGTGATAAATGCTTTCAATCAAATTTCATTTTCTTTGAATTTTTAATAAGTTTTTTATAAAAATCGTCTGAATATACCGTTTGTTTGAAATACTTGCCTTCAATTCAAATATTATAAGAGCTATAAAAATATCATCTTTTAAAACATTCAGATAAAATATATGTTTCTAGATAAATTTCTAGGTTAAAAAATTGGCCAATTTTTAACGAGATTTTTATTTCATGAGATCTTTAGTCCTTTAGGTTTAGTCCTGAAAAGACAAAACAAAAACAGGTCATTATGTTTTCCTTCTCTTTTTTTCACTTATAACACACTCTGTTTAAGTTTATTCTGTGTTCTTCTGTCCGCATTCTGTTCTCTTAGTAAAGTCTCGCACAGCCATCACTTTCAATATATTACTTTTGCTTCGAAATAGTAAACAACGTAACCAGAAATGAAGAATATTCTCATGAATTCCCATTGAATTCCCATGAATTCTTTTTTTTTAGTTTTCATTTTATTTGATTTTATTTTCATCTTTTCTTTCATCAATTATTCTGAGAAATTGATTGATTTTATCGTATTTTATTCAACAATTTTAGTCTCAAATATATATTATTCAAAGGTTTCCAATTTGTAATGAAAACATTGAAAGATTATATAAGATTTCATTTGGAAAATCATTTGATTTTTTATTTATCAATCATTTGAATGAAAGCTCTATAAGATTCTGATTTAAACAATTCATTAGCTCTTAAATAATGCACAGCTTTTAGAATAAAACACTTCATAAATAACTACTGACCAAGATATAATCAACAGATTAATTTTCTACGAAATTGTAAAGTTATTCAAATTTTTACAAAAAAAAAATTAAACAAAATTTACGCCAAATTTATTCAATTCAGTATAATTTATATTTCGAATAAAAATCTATCATGTTTAATGTATTAGAGACAATTTTATCTTGAAAAATCTCTTCCGAAACATTGACATTTTCCATATATCTAGAACATTTTTCAATAGATTCATATAAATCAAGTAATATTTTACAAAGAAATTTGAATTAACAGTATTTCAATGGAATCAGTTTTGGTGTCTATTATTTACAGAAAATAAAGTCTTATAAGAGTCAGTACTGAAAATAAAGATAACCGAAGTGTTAGTAGAAAAGGGGAATTTACTTAAGCACAGTTTTCAATACAATTCTCTTCTTCTTTCACAGTCTATTCAATTCATAAAAATATTATTCGTTACTCTCTTTTTATGTGTCAGACGTTTCCAGTCATATAAAGAGTACAAAAATGTCATTTACACTACAGGCAGTGCTTACTGTCAATCATTGCACTCCTTATCTGTTAACTGAAATACTTTATTAATGCTTTTATAAAATATATATATTTCTATCTTTTCTTCTTATATAAGATTTTTTTTCGTTCAGAGTTTAGATTTAATTTTTTAGAGACTTTGACTCAAAATAGTTGAGTATTTTTTAGAGTGAAATCGCAATTTCTCTCAACTGATTGTTCGCTAATGAAATAGATGTTAATACCTTTTAAAGCTTAAACTCAGTGTTTCTTTAATATTATTCAATTTGATTGCCAACTGAATAGACTATTGAATTGAAAACACAATTTAATAGAAGAAATGTCTTCTTGTGTTGCGGTCTTTGTTCACAGAATTCTTTTGCCGTTTCATTGTTTGTGTTATTTCTTTTCGTTTTTTGCTATTTCTATCCGTCTCTGACTATAATTTTTTTAGTTCTTCTGTAATACTATTCAATAGATTGCAGTCAATAGTGAAGACAAGAAGAGAGTGACTAATATTCCCAAACGACTTAATAGTTGTAGCCTTCGATGCCTTTTATGTCTTCACTTATCTTCTTCTACGGCTTCCAATATTTTCCAATCACTGTTAAGCCGACAATATTTGCCTTTCCGTATGCTCTGTGTGTTTATGCTGTGCAATGTCTGTGTGTTATGCCTTTCTCTCACTATTTTAACAGACGAATAATAGACAACACATTTCAGTTTTCCTTTGAATTCTATGATTGAATCCTTAATTTCATTTCTTATTGAAGGAAAACTTAATATTTATATATAATAATAATAATAATAATCATAAAAAGTGTTCAGAATTTCATATTTTTCTTCAATAAATACTTTATTGATTTTAACATTTTGCCATGATAATTTCTATTGGTTTAAAGATAATTCGCTGATTTGATATCAAAAATTATATTTAATGTAAAAAATATATTCATAGAATAATTTATATCAATTGTGATATAAATTTCAATAATAAAATAAATTGTCTTTTATTTAGAAATGTTTCGACAATAGAAAATCAAACCACACTTTTCTTATGCAAAACAGTCTGAACTCTATTTCTTTTCTTAAAAGAAATAATTCATAAATTTTATTATATTTTTTGAAAAAAGAGTGAACTCTTTCACGGTTTGAGTTTACTTTTAATTTGTTGTTCAGTTCTGAGACTTAAACAGAATAAAACCTAATATTGTCTAACAGTTTATCCATCGATGAAATTAAAGTAATCGCAGAGTCAGTCAGTTATTTGAAAGCAATTTTCTCGACTCCCCTACAAATCCAGAGCTGACGGCACTCACGCTGTGAATCAAAATTCCGTTTCCCATTCCGTAAATGAGAAACAAATTGCACTTTTGCTTTGAATCTATCTCTACTAACCAAGGAGTAGCAATACCTCTAACCACACAGATGCAAGATACTTTTTTCTCCCTTTTCTAGGTTGCTAAAATAATATTTATAGATCACCTGTTTTCCCACTTTCTCTCACATAATTAAATGTCTTTTTGTATCGCATTTACCTCATACTCACACTCTTTGCTATTCTCTATGCGTTCTGTCCTATTATTCTGTGTTCAACAGAAATTTCATTTCATGATTCCCTAATATATTATATCAGATATAATGTCTGATATGAGATGATATTAATTTAATTCTTGTATTAAAGCTATTTTTTTGTTGACAAATCTTTGTTCACTTCCTTTACTTAAATTCATTGTTGAGACACAAATTAATTAATAATTATTTAAAGTTTTCTAAAAGTGTTTTTTTATTCACTTCTAAAACATTGTTTAAAAATTTGTATCTCTTTTGCAAATATTTTAAAATCGATTGGAAAAGGCTTTCCTATTAGAACAGCCTTTCATATACAACCCCTATGTGTTGATTAGAGGCAATGTTAAGCTATAATTCACTGCTCGACATATTTTTCGATCAAAAATAAAATCAAATAGAATTTTTAATATATATAAAATGTGCTTGCTCAACAAATTCACCTTTTCTTTGGGAAAAAAGAGATTTTATCAGTCATTCATAATTATTATAATTAATTTTGAATTATTAACGAATGAATTCATTGCAAAAAATGAGTCATTTTTTATATTAGAGCTCTTATTAAAGAATATGATGTTTAGTCCCTAACTTTTGGTCTCAAATTTCATGTTTTTTCTTACTTTCAAAGAAAAAATACGTTCAAAATATCTCATTTTAATGTCATTTGTCAACTCTATTGATGTGATCGCAAAAGAGCAACAGTGACTCCACTAAAGATACCCTTCCAGTAGATTCAGTTTATACACTGAAAAAGGATTGGTTTCTATGAAAGACAGTCTATTGCTTCCGATCTCTCTCTCTCTCTCTCTCTCTCTCTCTCTCTCTCTCTCTCCGCTCTCCGCTCTCCACATATCATCCTTTCGTCAGTTTGTGTCTGTCTTTGCAGTTCTCCAACATTTGTGTGCAATGAATTTATCGAAGAGTTGGTTCGTTCACTGAATTCTTGTCTCAATTCATATATAAGTTTCAGTTATTTTTTATTTTTCACCGAAAATATCGGAATCGCTTTTATATAATGCAATTCTGTTATACAAAGATTGGCAGATGTCTAAGGATTGAGAGCTTTAGCAACACATAGTCTTCCTGTAGTCATAGTAACGGAGAGATGATTCTCAGTGCGAATATATGGTTGGTTAGTCGTCATAAAGGCGTATTAGCTCGACATCGGCCACATAAGAACACTCGCATTCGATACACATCTCTTCTCGCTTTATGTCTTTGATTCAGATCGTTGTCGAACCGTTACGAGAGACCAGTCATTCCATACATACACGACATGTCACTACATACATACCAGAGCCCTCTCAACAATTGTCTTCTGTGATCGTCGGCACAGTCGCTCCAAAGACTGTCTCTCTTTCCTTCCGATATTCAATTTTAAGTCAAATAATTAGATTTCTCTCAAATGTTTAATTTTGACGACATTTTCGCAAAAATCAAAATAATTAAGTCCTCCAAATGGAAAGGTATGTCTTTATATTCACTTCAACTAATAATAACAATAATAGTTGCTCTCTCTCTCTCTCTCTCTCTCTCTCTCTCTCTCTCTCTCTCTCTCTCTCTCTCTCTCTCTCGCTTTTATTATATTCTTGCGAAATGATTACATTTTCTCTTTAAATAAGAATTGAATAGAATTTTGTTTTTGTGAATAATAAGCAGAAAAGAGACGAATCAATAACAGAAAATTGATTACATTTCTCTTATTTTCAATAATCGATTCATTCATTTACTGTTAGATTCGGTAATGGTTTTGAAAAATATTCTGTTCAATAGATTTCTATTTTCTGTTTGACATCAATTCTTTCTCTATTACAGACTTTTTATAATACATAAACATTATATAAAGAATGACTCATTTGTTAGTAAAGCTTCGTTTGAGTCGATGGTATTCTTAATAGTAGTCAAGACAATATGATCAAGCTCATTTGAACTATTTTTCGTTTCAAAAGTCGAGGGATTAGATAAAAATGAAAAAAAATAATTTAAGAGAAGAGAAAAGAAAAGAAAAGAAAAAAAAGAGGAAAGAATTGCTATTTTTTGCTGATATAAGATATCTTTGAGGACTGATATGTAGGGTTCGGTCATTCTTATCGATCCATCCATTGAAGGATTGATCATTTTTTCATGGCTTTCACACAACTATTAACCAATAGTGCAAACATTGACTTAAAAACAAATTATTTTCTAATCATTTACATTTATCTAGAACAATTTTTTACTTTTATTCTTTGTTTAACAGCTGATGTGATAATTAAATGAAAATTTCCCCTTTGTCAAAATTGTTTTAATGCTCTAGTAGAATTAATTTTCTTGTCGGCTTACTTTTAATTTAATAAAAAGGACTTCATTTTAGATGAAATTTTCTGTTGAAATATAATAATTGAATTAATAAAGAGTTGAATTAAATTTAATATTCAATTAAAAAACGTTTTAAGAGTAATAAAACATTTTTTATTGACTCTAATCTTCAAAAATAAATATAATTTAATTTTAACTTAATTTGTAGTTTCGGTGTTCACTTTCATTGAAGACTTTCATTATAATAGCCTTAATAGTGAAAGAATTACCTCCGAGGTATATATATATATATTCTAAATATATATGTTTAGAATTATATAATATATAATATACATATATATATATTAAGCACAAATACTCTGTAAAAGAGTAATTCAAATCTCAGTTGAAAAGGAATTCTCACATTTTGTATAAAAAATGATTTCAGTTCACACTTTGAATGCAATACTTTTTACAATCTTTTGATGAAAATAACAATTTTTGGTATAAACCGAAAGACTCAGAGAATCTTATTTTTGTTAAATATAGAGAAGTGAGAGAAGTGTAGAGAAGTGCAGAGAAGTGAGCGAACAATTCTCATATCTGCTATACTTTTCCGCCAATTGTGACACATATAGCAGTGATGTGGAGCAACGGCTCAGATGTTACTCATCTATTGCTTTTGCTTACATTGTATGCACTGTAAGGACTTTGAGTTTTGGTTCACTGAGTTTTTGCCATATATTTGATATCTTCTCGAAGTAACTCTTGTATAGTATCTTCTCCTCAGTATTTGCCACCGACTAATAAATGGAGCCGACTCTTAGCTAATCGTAATGAGCGTCGTCTTCAATCCTAGCCATCAATTTATGGCTCATTCATACCATTACTGATTTGGTAGCGTTTCATTTGATTACAACCAGTAATATGAGTGAAGGCTAACAGTCATTATTGAACTCATAGATAACTGACCGCACATTTATATCAACTTCAATATCAGAGTCCGATACTGTAGTTATCAATTCAATCACACATTTGAGCGCATCATTGCATTAATCACTCATATATTAAGTCGAGAGTTGAAAGTCTGGTCCTCTAAATACTATACTATTTATAACTAATTGATTACTTAATTCCTGGTGTTGTAAACAATTCCTGTTATTTTCAAATGAGTTCAACAAAATACGACAAATTCAACCTGGCACAATTGATCAAATTTTTGTCGATTCAATAAAATCACGTTTCAATGATTACCATTCGTTTCACAAATTTTCACAGAAATTCTCAATTTTATCCAATATTTGTGATTCAAATCAATCGATTTATATTCGTTGTATTATTTGGTTTATCTTTGAAAAAGTCAAACAAATTCTTTTGGAGTCTGTATTCCACTCGAGTGCCATAAAAAAATACCAGTGCTCTAGGCTTTAAGCAAACATATGAACCAAAGATTAATTATCTCTGATTTTTATTATAAGAAAAACATTTTTGTGTGACTTTTTCCTAATTATTAGATGGAGTTCTTTCAGACAAAAAATAAAAGAATATCTTAAGTCAAGTTTTTCCGAGAATTATTCTGTGCTGTAAAGCAAAAATAAAAATTACAATAAACCACAAAACACTACCGTTGAAACAATTGTGTGTTTCTGACAATTGTCAGTACAAACATAGAAAAGGAAAGGAAAGGAGTGTATTGAGTTGTCAGTCTAGTGTCTGTGAGGGAATGTACACTACCTTTCCTATCAAATGTATTACTTCTTATATCAAGCCATGCATGAAATATTGAAACGATTCAAAGGCGCTCTCTCTCTCTCTCCCTCCCTCTCTCTCTCCTCCCTTCCTCCCTCCCTTCTTCTCTCTCGGCTTTGGGTTAACTTAGATTTTCATTCTAAGAAAAGTAACGGAAAGAGAAAAAAAGTGTTAGAAATTCAAGAATCAGCGATTTTGAGGTGTAATGAGATTTGTTTTCTCAGTGTTGGCACATCTCTTCGTCTTTTTTATTCAGTCGTTCTTTGAAATCCCCTTTTGCTTTGGTAGAGCACAGAATTACATCCCTCACATGTTTGACACACACGCCTAACAAGAATTTTTCAGCCAAAACACTGTTATATAACTTATAACTCGCTATCATTTATGTAAATTTTTTTCTCATTTCTTAAACCTATGCATTACTCGAAGAATAATTTTATGTAACACTCGATATTAGAATGAGTCACGTGTCTGACCCCAACTCTCTCTTTAATGATCATTGATTTTTGGTTTGAGATATGATCAACTCTCAAACACTTGTTTCTTAGCGCACTGAACATCATTAAAAGGCATTCCCGGAACAAATATATCAAATCCATTGATTTGAATATATTATTATTATTATTCTGAAAACATGTCCACATTCTTTCCTTAATTGATAAAAAGGTTTTGAGATAACAACTAATAACGAAAATTCAAATTAAATGACATTTTTATATAAATTTAGTGAATATTATTCCGTTTGAGTCAATTCATGAAATTCCAGCCCTTTCTTATTAACTAAACAATTATTATTAAAAAATACTTTACATATATTTATCCATTTTATTAACATTTCATTCAAATTCATAGAATATATTAATAGAAGAAGAAAAAAGTTAGCAATAATTTTACTAGAGCAAAAACTACTCTAATCCTATTAGTTATTCTAAAGAATAAATAATAAAATTAATGCAACTAATTATCTGAATAATTGACAAATAGTTGGCAAATGTTGAACTAATGGCACTAAATTCATGTTGTGCTCCAAAATAGTATTTAATTTAATGTATACTTAATATTAAGCATACATTTTGTCCAAAGACTAGTAGTATTCCACACAAAATCAATTTTATATTGCGATGAAAAATATGAAACCTTTTTAATAGAGGCTTCAATACTGAATACTAGAAAACATAAAGTAAGAGTACACTCTATTCTGTGCTATTCTGCTAATGCGGACAATTTTTTTTCTCTGTTCCTTCAATTTATAATAACGAAAAAGCTTTGGATAGTAATCCCCTCAGTGAGAGAGCATAGGAGAGAGGAGAGAGAGAGAGAGAGAGAGAGAGAGAGAGAGAGAGAGAGAGAGAGAGAGAGAGAGAGAAGTGACTTATTCACTACCACTTCTGCCATTTCTCACCGAATCTTTAATATAAGAAGAGAGCAGTTTTTGTATTTTCCTCTTTCATCCAAAAACGAGTCCTGAGTTCGAAATGAAGTTTAGGTATTAAATGAAAATTAGTTTCATTTCTTAAAACATTATTATAGAAAAGATTAAAAAACTGAAACTTTTCTTTTGTTATTATATTTCACTTTTAATATACAATTATTTAATAATAACACCAATAAATATAAAAAGAACTTTATTTTTGATTGTTTATCATTAAAATTTCATTGCGCACATCCTCGCACCGCAAAATTATTCAGTGATTTAAGAGCTAAAAGTACCTTACTCATCCATTAAAAAGTTTTTACTAATGAATAAATAAAAAGCAAATGACTAAAAGAGTGGAGAAATTAATGAAAGCATTAGTTTGAATGAGAAATAAAATATACTCGAATACAGATTTGAATTTAACTTAAGATGAACTGTCATATATTGCAATAATTAAGTTATAGACATGAATAAATGCCACTATATTTCCTTGCTCCTCTTGGGACCAGTGCATAGCATTTCAGAAAATTTCATTTTAAAAGCCTTTCGAGCGAAACATCCGAAGCATTGGCTCTACATTAGTGTCGATGTGTCCGATTGATGTCAAATTTATATTCATATCTGTATATAACTGTGCATGTACATTTACCTACATCTGAAAAAAACGAAGCCATGCCATCAAACAAACGTCTGTTTTATAATTTTTAACATTCATATCATTACTCAAATAAAACCCCAAAACAACTCATTTAAAGCAATGAATAGAATATATAAAAGTATTTTTGTCGACTCCTTTTCCTAACTCTCCTCTAATATATGGATCGCAATTAAAACAATTTTTGTAGATTAGAAGTGAAATATTCATAAAGACTTTTATACTCTCGAAATCTCTTTGCCTTTAGTTTAGAGCCTTTTTAGATATTTCTTTGAAGTAATTCCCCGAATACCAGTTCCATAAGAGAACTCATTAATTCTTCATTTCTGTCAAAATTTAGCTCAAGTTTTGGATCAGAATTTTATTTTAAATATTTTTTTTATGTGAAGACAAACCATTATTTCTTTTATATCGTTTAAGAAACTCATCGAATGTTTTTCTTAGAGACCCAATTATTTATATTCAAAAATCGAAGGTAGGATCTAATTTTGGGAGAAATTTATATTGCTTGTATCAAGGGAAATCAATGAAGTCACCTTGAAATTTCTATCTCACCAAGGACCTTTAATAAAATTCAATGTCCACTATTTTTTTGTTTGTAAAGATCAAGTATGAGATGTTTGGACAGTCACGACATTTTTCATTAGATTTGTAACCTTGATCAAAAAAGTAAATAATACTTTAAATTGACTTTCACCCACTGATCTATTATTGACTCAGAATAATATCCTAAATATTCTTCTCAATAGTGTTTTGTCAACACTGAGTGAAAGTCTAATTAATTAAGAGATAAATATTTTGGTCACAAAGTCTGGCAAAACAGAGATATGAAACTTAATTGCGATTATATTTGTAGTAAAACTTTTAATTGTATCGAAAGCACAGCACATATAATGCCTGCAAGAATGGTGTTCGAGTGTCTCACCAGAGTTAACAATAGGGCCGACAGTTAAAAGAGTAGAAAAGTAATGAAGCAATAAATAAAAGGTAGGCCTCAAAACAGTCCCACTATCACGCAATGGTTGCCAACGAAAATTATTTTTTCCTGTGCTCTCACTTTTGTATATAACTATTCTCTCGTTTAAAATATTTGATTAATCAGTGCACAGCACATACACAGCACATACTCTTAACTAAATCATAATAATAACAATAATAAAAGTGATTGTTTTCTTGCCATTACTCTCTTGAAAAATATTCTTGGTCTTTTGATGCACTCATATGTCTCGGGCACAGCACTTGCTGTATTTGTTGTGATAGACTCGGCAGCACTCGAGTCAGTGACAGCACTGCACTCCTTATTATGCGGATGAGTTTTGATATCCAGGCAACAACATAACCATATTGTATTGAAAACATAATTCGGTCTTTGCCTGTATTCAGTGATAACACTTCTCTAATACTAGGATATACTCTCTTCTCTTAATTAAATGATTAAACACTCTTCTGGTGCGCTCTTCTCCTCTCAATGTATGGCTGTTTATATATTGGCTTTCGTCTAGAATTTGATAAAACCTTTGCATTCATTCAATATTCAATTTTTAGTCAAAAATATTACGGCTTTTCATTTACTTATTGTATCCAACGCTCACTCTTTCAAATCCAGTTTTAAAATTAGATATGAATAATATGTGCGCCCATCAGTATTCTACTTGCCTTCAGCCATTAACTATCCCTCCCTCTCCTCCCTCTATCTCACATTGACTCTCTTTTCATTAAGTATCAAATATCTGCTGTTATTTAATTCTTATATTATTTATTTGAGTGAAATCTTAAAAGTCTTAAGATTTCATTTTTTAAAATTTGAACCAAAATTTTCTGATGATTTGAATTTCAATACATTTTTTTTTGAATGACTAAAAAGTCAAACCCTTGACTAAAAAGAGTGGAATTCATTGATGATAAGCGTAGAGAAAATTCATGATTAAAATTATGATTAAATTCTCTACATTTTCTATTTGCTTAAAAGCAGTTTTCAAACAGTTATTCTGAGCCAAACTTTTTTCAATAGCTTTTGACTAATTGGATTTTTAAGAGCTCTACTCTTCATTATTCAAAATGCCCTTTGTACCTTATTTGTTTTGATGCAAGATATACAAGAGTATACAATTGTTTTATGTTCTTAGCAATCGATCCAATTCTCACAATTGACTCGAAGTGGAAACAAAAACAAAATATATGCCATTATTTTGATTGTTCTCAATATCTGTTAAAATGAGTCACAAATACACATAAATTATATGATAAAAGTCATCGAATTTTTTTTCATTTAATTTATTGGATTTTTTCCACAATTATTAAGAAAAAACACTTAAGTTTTGTTATACTCATTAGACATTTCTTCAAAAAAATTTTATCCATAATAGTCTTAATAACTAATTCCAGTCCTAAATTTTTTTTTCCCAAAATGAGAGACAAATATAAAAATTTTGAGTAATTAATGCTATAATAAAAATCTCATCAAATAATTAACACAAATTTTTGTTTTTCACTCAATTTTCAAAGTTTTACTCAATTTATAAAACACTTCTCAAATGATTTCAATGGAAGTGAACTAAATATCATTACTTGTTTTGCTTCTCTTCGACTCTCATTTGATTTGAATAATCGATACCTAAATGTAAGGATAAGTCGAAGCCATCGATCGCTGGCTTAAACTCGTTTCTCATTTTGTCGATCCCTGTATTCAGTAATCATTTTGGCGATTCTCAATCACTTACATTACATTTCCTACTAATTACACCCAAAAGTCAAATCAAGACTATATGTATATATACTCATCCTTTCATTTTGATCACAAGTGCATAAAGAGTCTAGGTAATCTTCAAGTCGCATTTCCAGTGAAAGAATTTAACAAGACACTTTACACTATCATTATTACTGAATTAAAATGAGCTTGATTAAATTAAATGACCTACTTTTTGAAATTTTGTTCTAGTTGCTTTTGATACTTTCATTTTAGACAATCAATAAAAGAAAAAGTAATTCAATTTCAACTCAATTCTAAGAATTATTTCTCTAATATTTCTCTTAAAAATGTGAGGCATTGTATAAAAGTTGTGCTTAAATTTTTTGCGTCACATTTCAAAGCAATTCATTTCATTTCATTTTTTTTCTCTTTACTTATTTTACAACATTTTTATCGAATCTTATGTTTTATAAATGTTTGAAAAACTAAAATTTGTTGAAACACTTGTATGAGTGTTTTGTGAGGCTTTAATGCATTTAATATTTGCAACTAAAAAGTGAACACAACATTTCATACATATTTGAAATGTTTTATTTGAATGAGCATGGTCATAAATTTACCGCTACTTCTTGTCTTAAAATATAGTAAATACAATAAATTATAACATTTTACTAAAAAGATGCAGAACTGCTAACAATACATCAAAAGCCAGTTTTATTGTGTGCCGACACCTAAATAGCGCTTTTGGGAAATGCCTCAAACGGCCAAATAATTTCTGGATAAGAGTTCCCTTCTATATGTGACAGTGCTATCCTTCATATGTTATCATCAGTGCTGTTCAATACTATCCTTCCCTAAACAATTCATATGGTTTTCCCCAAAATTTTATTAAATGATTTAAGGATAATTTCCCTATTATTAAAATCATTTTCACCTTGTTTAATTCTGTTTTGTTTTGTTTATTATTAAAAGTGGTCTTATATTTAATATTTTATCATTTGTTTACATATAAATTGCAAAATAATTTCAAAAATAAGTAAAATCTAATAAATAATCTTGGTTATATAAGAAAAATATATGTTTTAAATTAATTATCGTATAATTCAAGACGTTTGTGCTTGCTAATTCTATTAAAAATCAATACAAGAGCTATTGTTTATTATTTTAATGAAAATTTAATTAACTAGATAAGAATCAGTAATTAATTAGTCTAGCACTTTAACGGGTGGTTTATTATTCTGCGTTAAGTTTTGACCAAAAATTTCAAATCGATTTAATTGTGTTTTTGTATGAAAAGTGCATTTAATGGCAACTATTTGTTGCAAAGCATTTATGAACGTAAGGCTCATGTTTTGTATGGCATCTCAATTGAAATATAAAAGCTTTATATTATGAGAAGGTGTCGGTGCACTACCTCATCATCAATCACTCGCCTGCCTCTGTCTGTGCTATATTACTACCGCCTGTTGAAAGGCTGTAAATCGTTAGTGAATTTGTCAGATGAGTTCAATTTGTTATTCGAGTCTCAAAAAGAAATATTAATTAGTGATTGAGTTTTACTTTGCCTTTAATTTTCTTCTCATATTGAAAGTCTAATTTATAATCTTTGTCATTCTGTAAAGTGCTTTTAGTTTAGTCCGGGTTTTGTTTGTGTCCCTCTTATCCTCTCTTTTTTTCTCTTAATTCATATTCTGTTTTAAATTTCATTTGAATTTTCATCTGAAAACGGAAGTCATCGAATTGGAAGAGTTTTTCATTCAAAATAAAACATAGTTTTCATGAATAATAGATGAGATGATCCCTAATATTGCAAACCAGTCAGAGTTAGACGACTCAGGAGTGAATGAAGTTTCCATTTCTATCCAGACTATTATATTGGCAAATGTTGCCAACAGTTTATTCTGTTGTGTGTGTGTCGCAGGGCATTCCTGTGCTCAGTACTAATGCATCATTTATAAACAATTCGCTGTCGGCTCACACATTCTCTCTCCTCTCTCTCTCCCTCTCTCCCTTTCTCTCTCTCCCTCTCTCTCTCTCCCTCTCTATTCCTTTCTTCCTCTCCTCCATCATTCTATGTGTGTCTCTCCCTTTGATGAAATGATTTACTCACTGATCCCTCTCAGATCCCTCTCATGTGAATCGGTTGCAATGGATTGAAAGCATTTGTGTAATCAAAGTGATTGATAAACTCCTTTCATTATAGTCTATGATCAATGAACTACTTGTCGTTTTGGTCCTATTTTTATGTCTCATCTTATGCTGAGTCAAAACAAAAACAAGAATAGGATTTAATTTATTGTGTTATTTGTTGTATTTTTCAGTAAATTTATTACACAAAACATTAAATATATTCTGAATGAATGTCTGAATGTCCTCAAAACAGAATCAGATATATTATACCCAAAATATAAAGAATTATAATTTGTTTTATGTTTTCAATCTCTCGATCGAAACGATTGGATCCATTGATTCAATATTTCTTTCTTTTTGGGCCAAATATCCTCAAAATATATTACTTCACATATCAATAAAGAGGAGAATTTTGTCGCAAATTTCTCTCTTTACAAATGGCACCAACAGTAGTGCCAGTAGTACAGGTCTGACTGTCCTTTATGTCGATGAATCTCATGAATATGAGAATCTGATGTCATGTTTTCTGGGATTCTGAGCGGCATTTATTGATTTGCACTCTTTCTGGCATTTTTGCTGAAAAAAATCACTGCAACTGAAGTGAACCTTAAAGCTATGCTGGGATTAGTTGATCAAACAGTCGGTGCATTACATGTATTGCTTCGTGTAATGCAAACGAGAATTTCATTTGTGACTCTCTATTACACACATAACTTAATTTATATTTGCATTTAATTCCCATATTTTGTTGTATACAACAGAAATCACAGGCTTTTAAAGTGAATGGATTTTAAAATTTAAGGACTAATAAAATATTTATAAATGAATGCAATTCTTGACTTAGAGTTTATGTCATGAATTAAGAGCTAAAATGTTTTCAAATATATTCTGTGTTTTTGTCAGAGAAAGAAAAGGCAAACCATTTCTAACAATTTTTTACTTCAAAAGACAGATCTGTTTTTCGGTCGAATGAATAAATAAATAATTTTTTGATTGGAATATAAACGTAAAACAGTGACAGAAAAAGAGTCTTTTGTTGTGAAGCACTTTAAGTTAATAAAAACAAAATTAGTGCCAAAACAAGAGTTAGTGTTAGAATAGAGTCAATATTAAAACTATTGGCTCTGAAAAGCCTCTGAAATACTACTTCTCTGTCGAATCGCAAAACTTAGATATGCTTTAAGTCGTCGATATTTTGGCCGCATTTCTACGTTTGCCTCTTATATAAACAGATCTGATGGACTCGATTGACGACCAAAAAGTGCTCCAGGGATTCACTGACTGAAGCCCTTGCACTCCATCAGCCAAATAAGACCATCATCTTTAATACATAGCCTACTGGTATATATTGGGCACAAAAGTGCTTCACTTCTCTTTCCTATTACTCAAAACTAGAATTTCTTTTGGCATTGGATTATCTCAATATTATGTCTATATGTCCGACAGAATTCAGGCCATTAAAGACATTTCCCTCCCTGGGGCTCATCCATTCCAATTCAATAGAATACTTTTAGTCACAAAACTTATTTGAACTATCTGATTTTAATCTCAGCTAAAACTCTCTACAAAATTATATTTCAGAATAATTTCATATAATTTTAAATATTTTTTAAAAATTCATAATTAAATTATTAATTTAAATCAAATATGATATAAATTTTAGCATGAAGAGTTATGACCTAGTTAATTAAAAACATTCTAATGTTTAAAGTTTAAAAATTCTATTGTTTAGACTTTCCATAGAAATACTTCTCATTAACTGAAAGAACAAAATATAAGGAAAGCCATAGCATAGGAATGAATTAACTCATAGCCAATGATCAGTGAATCGATGGTATGGTATTGAAAAGTGTTTTGTTTTGAAAACCAATTCATACATTGAAAAAAGCGTCAGATGTTTGTAATGTGTCGGAAATCTGTTGTCGTTTTTTTGAGTGAAATAAGCAGTTATTCCGTTGGACTCTCTATTAAAGCTGTCTCTCAAATATTCAATGTTTTACTTCGCCGTCAATTCTTTTATTCATTTTATTTGTTTTGATTAGAGATTTCTTTGGAAACTCTAAACTCATTTTCATTTCTATTTGCACTTATGTTTGACTTAAATAAATATATTTCATACAATTTATACAAATTTCTATAAATTTTAAAATAAATTTTCTCCGTTTTATCTAAATTTTCAAAATCAAAATTTTATGAATCAATTCATTCATTCAATGAAAAGGGAGTAAATTATTTGTCATTCTTTGCAAATGTCTGCAAAAGATATTCAATTCTTTTCATTCTTTGCTTTTCTTGTAGTGAAACAAATATATTCTTACAATAAATCCTTTTCTCAAAGTTTTTGATGCATTGATGAGGAAATGAGATAAAAATTGAAACGTGTTTTCAGACATTTTTTCTCTTTTAACACTCATTTCACATACAATACACACACCATAAGAGATGGGAATTTCTTGCGATCGAAGAAATAAATTGTTTGAATGCCTCACTTCTATTCAAGTGAACAAAACAACTGATTTTTTTCTCATCCATTCGTGTTCTTTGCCCTCAATAGAAACTACTTGTGCTCTAACACCTATCGATTGCCAAGAGGGCAATACCATACTCTTATATGATCTATCTTATTTTTACCATGAAAATTACAAAAAAATGTTCTTAACAACATTTCTAAACAATGGTTCCCGGAATATATATAGTCTTTTTACCCTGAGCCATTAAATAGTACATTTAATCTATCCGAGAATAATCCTTTGGTTGTGATGTGACCCTTGGCTATTAGCTTTTGATGATGTGATAGCGGCGCGCAAATCAAAAACTAAAGGAAAAGTAGTGGAAATGTCGCGTCCATTAAACCTAAGTATTAAATAACAAATTTATTGCAGAATTACTGTTAGTCGAAAAAATTGATTCAATTCCCGACTGAACACAAACTTTATTGAAATCTGATTTTCTGTTTTGGTCTCCGACTCATCTCTTTTCCAATCTATTAAATTAAATGCAGTTTACGGCCAATTCTGTGCTATAGAACGGGTCTTACCTCTAAATCACATCTAAAATGTACTGCAATTGGATTTCCTATAAAAAACATAAGTTTTTATACCATTCACTTATATTTTTTAGACTTTTCAGACAAAATCAATTTAGCCAGTGATTTATCTAGCTAAATTCATATACTTATACTTCATTACACTTAATTCAATTGGTTTTATAAATTATTATGTCTTATCTAATATTGTAGCTTACTCATCTAATTTGCCAACAAAAGTATTGAACATTTTTCTCTCCCCATTTAAATAAGCCAATAAATTATTCATGGTCTTTTTTCCTTGACAAATATAATTAAAAATAGTATTTCTTTGTCAAAGACTTTATTTGTCTATTAATCAAAACATTTTTAAGTCGACGACAATTCATAAAAATATACTTAATATTCATTTTTTTCATTAATTCATTTTATGTCGATTTTTCTTTTCATTCGCTATTTTTTATTAAATAATTATCTTTTTTTGTTTGATTCGCGATTGAAATCTACAAATAAAATAAAAGTTTTTGTTGGGTTTAGTTCTCCACTCTTTTGTGTTTTACGGCTTAAGTAAGAGACAAAAAATAGGATATTTGTTCAGCAAAAATGACGCGAATGACAGGTCTTTTTGAGTGATTCTTAAGACTCCTCTCCAATGAGGAAAAGCCAAGTCTAGAGCTCTGGTTTTCTAAAAGAAAAAAGCACTTCATCTCCAATTGAATATCTGTATCGATCATATCTTGCAATAAATTTACTATTATTTTTAGAGCACATCAATTGTCAGTCTCTAGTCTTTCACTTATAATAACGATTGGGATAGAGTTTATTCGTGTCTGAGCTAATACGATAGTAATAGAGCTCATCCATCGATGTCTTGTGTCAGTCTATTATTTTATATTTTTTGCCATAACATAAAACACTGGGCTTTTAGTGAGACATTAACACTAATTTTCTTTCCATTCGCTTAAATATTAGAGTTAACGCAAAAAAAGCCAAATATTTTGGCTGAAGAGAAGAGACTTTTCATAAGAGAGAGATAGTTAAGTGTGAGTCAGTGGCGTAACCATCATTATATGTTAGGTGAGGCCCCAGTCTATCTTCTGTCCTTTAAGTAAATCTCTTTTTCATTCATGAAATTGCGATCCAAATGTTTGTCTGCAGAAAGAATTTTTACGCAATTATTGGAAGAAAGTATTTCTCTTAATTAATGTCTGGTCCTTATCTCAGACAAGGAATAAGTATCGCCAAAATGATTGCAAATTAAATCTAATAAGAAATAATTGAATCACTTATTTGTGTTGATTGGCGCACATGTCTTCTCACTTTTATCTAATCTGCATCTCATACATAAGTTAATGGTAATACACAACTGACTTGTGTGTCAGTTGGCTCTTCTTGTCTTAAGAGGTCCAACACTACGCAACTGTATTTAATGGAGATATTGAATAGGAGTGCCGTATATTTTCACTCTCATATTGATTGAAGAGTTGCATTTGCAGAGCGTTTATTGAGAATATGCGTTATCTCAGAGATGTATAGCTTTTGTCCGTTTATGTCAATTTTCAAGGATCAGTTCAGCCAATATCGATGCCAAAGAGCGTATATAATAAAAGCCTTATTGCGTGAGCACTCATATGCGGTGCACCAGAAGTGCAGTTCATCAATAGTTGACCAATGAGTGACAACTAGTGTTACTTTTTTTTGTGGCGAATTTACTACTAAATGCTTTTTATGCGCTCAAATGCACACAACAATTGAGGCCATGATTGAGATGCGGCAAAACTGTCTCCTTTTGCACCGCTCCTAATTGGCTCACCATATAATCTGAACTAATATACCGACACATCTATACAACCAATATATTATCTTTCGTCCAATAGATTCACAAAATAGACATTAAAATAAACTATTCATACATTTGATAGTTTAGGTCAACACTTATAAGTAGTCTGTCCTCAGATTTCAGGTGATATATTTAGAATCAGCTTTAATGAGCTTTCCTTTTGTAAGGCGATGATTGTCAGACTCTTTTTCACTCACTCTCTCTTTCTCTCTATCGTGACTCACTTTTTGACTCTGGGAGTGAATCGACAAACAACCTGTGCTTTCAGTATTTTGAAACTGAAAGGAAACTTAAGAGATAATAAGAAAACATTGGACTCTTTCTTCTTTGGTCTAACTATTACTTTACTTTCGGTCTTCACTTTATTAACTTGAGATGAGATGAGACTCGAGAACAACAACAACTCATTTCAGTTTCAACTCAACTCATGTTTCGTCGACTAAATTGCGTCCATTATTACAAACTTATACCAAAAGAGAAAAGTTTTTTATCCTTTTTTTCATAACATTTTTATCTCGTATTCAGAGAATTAATTCTTTAAAATCATTTTTTCATTAAATTATTGCGACTCTTCTTTCATTAAATTTGCCGTAATTTGAAATCTTATGAATCAGTAATTTTCTGCACACATTTCTAAAGCTTTCATAAAAATCAATTTGATGGCCTGACGTTTAACTAAAAATTATTTCAAATTAAACACATTTTCCATTGTTTTAATGACTTATTTCTGAGTTCTCTCTCTCTCTCTCTCTCTCTCTCTCTCTCTCTCTCTCTCTCTCCCCTCTCTTACTCACTGTTCTCTCATTTGGAAAATGAATTAGATTTCAATTTTCATTGATTATTACGTAAAGGCAAAGCCATATCTAATTATAGTGGTCTGAGTTTAGTATTGAGAAAATGTTAATACGATATTAGGTATTAAAGGGATGCAAACCATATTCACTGCTCAACAACCATGGATTGAGTGCACAGCCACTCATTTCCTCGACTGTCATCTCCTTTTGCTTATGAATAGAACAACAGATGCTTTAATTAAAAAGTTTTCTCTAATATGATGTGCTCTTTGTATCACAGATATTATCTTTCACTTAATGTATGCATTTATCTACCATTTATATACCAATTGGAGCACAACCACAATGGAAAGACTCATTTTTGAATTTTGTTTTTTCAGACCTTCTATCTAATAGCACAGAATAATAATACAGTGTATAAGAAAATTATGACCAACAGTTCTATTATCAAAAATCTTGAGTTAATATCAGAGATGATATCAATCAATGATAGACCATATGTTGTCTCATATAATGGGTTCAACTCTTGGATTGCGATTCCAGAAAAAAGCATTTTAGCCAAAAACCTAACAATGAGTGGTATTGTCGTATAAATACGAGCACTGAATTGTCGAGCATTAGTATCAATGAAAAGAGTTGACTATCCTTTTCTATCCTTTTCTTAATTTGTGTAATGAAATCTGAATCCTTGCCTATAGTCTCGGGTCACAAACAAAATTGAAAATCTGCTGTTTCTGTAATGTAAACCAATGCCAGTCCTTATATAATCGATGTACTGTTGCATCGCTATTATTCTCTTGTCTATGCCTTTCATTTATCTGATGCACTTTATGCTGATAGCACTGTCAGAGCAATAGTAGAGCACTGGTAGCTCTTCTTATTATACTCAGTCCTCGTGTATTACTTTCGTTATCAATTAGTGACCAAAAACCTGAGTATAAACTTACTATTATTGGGAGATCTCTTCTTTCAATTAAAAATAATATCAACTTTGAAATTCAAAAGCGACTCAACATTGATTGGAAAACTCATTCTGAGCTATTCTGAGCCAATTCAATAGGTTATTAAATACCCTTTTAGTTGGAGTCCTTTTGATTGTCTCCAGAATTAACCGGTATTTGAGTCACAGAGAAAATAAGACAATATTATGAATATATTGAGCGTTAGGTTAGAGTTTAGTTTCCATTACTTACCGTTAATGCATTGCTTTGTGTCAAACAGAATAATATCTATTTTCATATTTATGTTGAATGCATTAAACTGGCGATTGAGCACAGAATATTACCAGTGCCACAGCACACAGTCTTACTAATTTAAGTCAAATCAGAAAAGGTTGGGCCGCACATGTATTCAAGTCTATAAGAATAACATAATCTCCTCTATAAAAACCAGATTTCAAATCTAAGACAACCATTTTTCTAAGTGAAGGCTTTCCTTTTCAGTGCATAAATATTAAGCTTTTTTTCAAATTAGTTAACATCAAATGTATGAAACTATAAGACTCCAAACTTGTAATGTCTTAATGTATATTAGAGTTAGTGCTCTCCCAAAGACAATGGAAATGAGCACATCTCCACTAGAATGAGTTTCTCCACTCTCACTTTGTGTGTGTGTTTGTGGAGTGTGTGCTACACAGCATTTGCAGCAGTCGTTCCGTTCAGTTGAAGTAATGTTTCGCTAGTGTTTCATAAATTCGGCAGTACTTCATGTGTTGCTCTTTGGTATCTAAGGAAACCATTTATATACTATTATTAATGTTAGTATTTTTCTCTCAATTGAAAGACAAATGTAGAGAATTGTTGGCCAAAAGAAAGGAAAGCTGACAAATGTATGAAAAATGATGTTTTTATACCAATTTTCCTATTGATATATATTAGTATATCTATGTTTTAGACCATTTCAATGAAAATAACGGCTATTCTTTACCCCACTTTTATTGATGACAGAAATATTTTGACTTTAATTTTGTTAGTCTTCTCTGAGTTTTGTTGGCAGCCATTCGTTTACATGTGTTCTCTCCTTTATATTTGCAGACAAAACTTGAAGTCTTATCCAATCGAGTAGTAAAGGAATCACTTCAAAGGCTGACAACTGTCACTTTAACGCTATGCGGATTAATTATGGTCGCACTCGTCTCCGGTATTCTCATATTCTTCTACCGACGTAACGAAAAATTCCGCGAAAAACTCCAGGGATTGACTTCAAGAGGAGACTGTGAGGCCAGTCAGGACTATCAGGTTTGGTATCATTTTGTTTTCTTTCTAAATAAACAACCATTGAATCACAATTGAGAAACAGCCCAAAAGACTACTTCCCTGCAATACAAACAATTTTGATGGTCTCTTCACTAGTTTTTTTAGCGGATTCACAATAGAAAGACTGTTTCCGTGTCGTATTCTATTTGTTTTTATATCGTTAGTAATTATTTTTTGAATATATATATAATATAACCGAAAAAAAGTTGATGAATATATCCATTAATAAATCAATATCTCCAACGAAAAACTTTTAGCCAAATTGAGAATCCGATAAAAAATGTTTATCAGTCTTTCCACGAATTTCTTATTTTTCAGCACAAAACTCACTTTTCAGAACTCTCTCTCTCTCTCCCCTCTTCAGCTCTCTCTCCCCTCTCCAGCTCTCTCTCTCTCTCTCTCTCTCTCTCTCTCTCTCTCTCTCTCTCTCTC